>APFE031045092.1:55092-87848 GCA_000404065.3 Pinus taeda
ACAAAATAATCAATAAAAGGTCAGAGTACATCATTCATAACTCTCATGAAAGTGGCAGGAGCATTAGTTAAGCCAAAAGGCATAACTAGCCATTCATACAGCCCTTGCTTTGTTTTGAAAGCAGTCTTCCATGCATCTTGTTCTACAACTTTGACCTGATGGTAGCCACTACACAAGTCTAACTTGGAAAAGTAAATTGCTTCTTTCAGCTGATCTAATAGATCATCAATGCGAGGAAGAGGATAACGATTCTTGATCGTTATTTTATTCAGTGCTCTATAATCAATGCACATCCTCCACGAACCATCTTTCTTTCTCACCAACACAATTGGAGATCCACATGGTGATGTGTTTGGCCTTATGAACCCTTTATCGAGCAGCTCTTGTACCTGCTTCTTGATCTTTGCATTCTTTAAAGCTAATAACCTGTATATTTTGATGTTAGGCAATTGAGCATCTTGTTGCAAATGAATATCATGTACTATTTCCCTTTTGAGTGGCAGACCTTTAGGTTCTTGAAATAGGATATCATATTCTGAAACAACTTTTTCTAAATCAATTTTCTGTTTAGCATCACAACCCTCAAATACATTGGTTTTATCAGGGTTCTTTCCCTTTACAACCATTAGTATAAATTACTTGCATGAATTTACAATTCTTTTCATCTGCCCTAAGTTTATGAGAGTGTAATTATTTTTGAGTTGATGAGCTCTTACAATATACTCTATTCCATCTTTGGTGAGTTGATACTTATTTTCAGCTCTATAGAAAATGGCTTTTCTATCATACAAGTAAGGACTTCCTAAAATAATACCACATATATCCAAGGGAACTATATCTAACTCAATCTCATCTACAAATGTTGACCCAAATGAAAACCTAAGTTTACATTGTCTAGTCACTTGTAGCTCTGCTTTATCACATACCCAACCTAATGGATATTGCTTCTTGTGAGGTGTGGTTATTAATCCCAATTTCTTTACAATTGTTTCAGAAATCAAGTTTAATTGTGATCCACTATCAAATAAAGTATCAATCTTTTGATTCTTGGAAATAACTCTAATAAGAAAAAGCTCATGTCTTTTCCTCTCATTTTCTTCATTATCAATAGATTGTGTAGAATTACTAGTAGATGCTTCAAAAATTTTACCTTTTATGTCTGTGGTTGTGACTATTGTTTCATCACCTGAGTCTAACCACAAATATTTCTGAATAGCAACAACAGTCTTCTTCTTCTTACCACCAAACTTTTTGGGTTTCAGCTCCGGATGCAAAGACCAGTAGTGTTCATCATCGTGTCCATCCTTCTTGCAGTGAGTGCATGAAGGTTTGTCTTTATGTACAGCGTTTGCCTACCTCTCTTTCCATCTCAACTTCTTCTTTTCCTTGTTTTTGCTTGTAGAGGGTTTTAATAATCCCCCAATATTTTGGTTCACATTCTTGCCTCTAACCTCTAGATGTGTAGCCTGAACAGATACCTCATCTATGCTAGTGGGGTTAAACATGAGAATGGTGTGTCTCAAATTGCTATGCCACCTATATACTTCAACAAAGTTTCAGGTGAATCTAGAGAAATGCCTAGAATTAAAGCTCTTTTTCTAAATTCATGGGTATAGCTTTTTACACTTTGGCCCTTTAATTGGTGAAGAGTTTGCCAACTCATCATCACTTGTTACATATAAGCTAGAGGATAGAACTGTTTTTTAATGGCAGAAACAAATTCAAGTAGAAAGAATTTTACCATGCTTCTTCAAATCAGCTTGTGTCCTGCCTTCCCACCACACTAGGGCAGTTCCTCCAAGGCGAAGGCTAGCCAACAGAATTTTACTCCTTTCTAAATCAATGTTTTGCACCCTACAATACACATCAATATGTCTAATCCAATTATCTAGCTTTTCTACATTTAATTCTCCATCATAGATTGGAAAATCAAATTTTACATCTAATTTAATCAAAGATGTTTTCTTCTTTTTATTTTCAGGGCTAGAAGGAGGAGTTGATGGAGGAGGCTCTTCCCCTTTCCCTTTGCCTTCTGAATGGGCAAATAGAAGAGGTTCCTCTACTCGTTTGCCTTGTTGGGGTGTTGAGGTGCTTTCGCCTCGATCCTTATTAAATTCCTGATACATTTCTTCCACCATGGATCTCATGGTCATGAAACTGTCCATGAATTGAGGTTCTGATTCCAATGAGACTTCTCCGGCCATTCTCCCCTGAGCGTAGACTCTTCCAATTTTTGGATTAGTCTCAACAATTTATCCTTCTCCTAGTTTGAGCTTTGACCTAGTTAGCATTCAACAATCCAACACAAGCTTGTCTAACCTTAGAAAACCTAAAGCTCTGATACCACTTGATCTAAAATGAAGATCTTAGATTACTTTTAAGGTATTATAGACTCATGTGCATGGATTAGCCTATATTACTTAGTGCAACGGATCGATAAGATTGCAAATAATATAGACAATTGAGTAGTTAGAGAAGCATAATAGAAAAACACACATAAACATAGCAAGTTTAATGTGGAGTTCACCCAAAACTCTTGGGCTACGTCTCCTGGTCTAGCCTTCAATGGTGACCTCTCTATTATGTCTTCAAGAGTAGAGTTTTACAAAATGTGAGCTCAAATTGAGTCTTAAAAAACAAATACAAACAACAGGAGTTTGCTTGAATCCCTCAAGCCTCTCTGAGTACACAGAATCTTTCTTTCACTCTTTGTCTCTGTTTTGCTCTCTGTCTCAGTACTTCTTTCTCTCTATCTCTGTCAGTCTATGGCTTTAAAGCAAATCGACGTTGTCTATTCGTTTCCCCTTCTCGAGCTCTCTGACTCCTGGCCTCTGTCCTCTCGAATCCCCTTCTAAGCATTAGCAATCATGGCATAATGTCTTCAGAGAAGGTGGCCACCTATTCTGCAATGGAAGGGACCATCGGGCCTCTGAAATCCCCAAAAATACTGTTCTTTGTTTACATAGAGAAATACGCTAAAACATGGGAAACATCTGCCAAATCACTGTTCATCAGACTTCAAATATTCATAAATCCACACTATATTTCTATTGTGTCCGCCTTTATATCGTGATCACATCTCCACTGTCAATATGAGTGATCTTAATCCAACGACTGAGTTTCATTTCGGGCGACGAAGTCGTATAGAGATTATCCGCCCGAAAAGGTGGTTTTCTCACGCCACGTGTCGGCAAGTGGATGGGATCCGTCAGAGCCCGTCCAATACCACTTACCACCTAAGGCCCACCCGAAATCCCACTTGTTTTGTGGTTTCCCTTTGTATTTGGAAAATACATTAAAACATTGAAAATCTTGCAAAATGGCTTTATGCCGGACTTGAAATGTTATACATACGAATTCATAAACCCTTTCGGGTCTAGTTTCATCGCATCAGGCACATTTCCTTTGCAATTCCTTTATTTGGCAGAAATGCATAATACAAAAGAAAATGCCATTTTCCGGATTTCAAAATATATAAAATATCACCTATAACCCTATCGAGTCCAGCTGTCGCAAGCCATATTTGTATCAGCCCCGCTCCTTTGTGTAGCTCCGATGCGATATTGTGATGTGATTGATCGCAATCACATATCACATAGACCCTCGAGCCATTTCTAAGTGCTCCTCTGTAATTTTCGATTGCGATATCGTGAGTTAAACTGGGCCATCGATCTACATGCTTGATCGACGATCCTCGTTGACCCGCGCTGATCGCGATCACAATTGTCATATGATGGGCTCCGATATCCTCCACCTATCACCACCGATTGTGACATGCCAACCAGATCTAGACCATTGATTGGGCAGATCCGACGGCTCGTGTGCGTCATTCCTTTGACCTCTGATAGGCCTTATTTCACTGTTTTCTTCATATTTTTACCTCCTGATAGTGTAATCTGCCTTTTCAAAGGTTCTTCTTAGGCGATAGTTTTGAATGTTTAAAGACTTAGAGGGTGTTTTAGGTCCATTTTGGATCATCAGCCTAAAACCCCAATCTCTGTATTATCGTACAAGTGGAAATCTTATTCAAGTTACAAAAAGAATCAACTCTCAAGCTATCCTACTCTCTTTGCAATCAAACAATACAACTCATAGACTGAATAGACAGAGTATATGTCCTCCTCAAGCCCTCCAAGCCTCCTATTTCCTTGCGAAGTTTTTCTTAGGGTCTAGTGAAGCCACATGTGTGAATTGGCCTCATCACACTCACAAAACTTGAAGAAGTAACTACGCAATCCTCAAGGAAAGAATTCCTTCTACATGCAAGGAATATTCACAATGGAATATTCTAGCAACTGATAGAACACTGCCCTCAATCATCTGATCTCAACTGGGTCTCTGTCTGAACTGACATGCATGAGTTATTTATGAGAGAATATTCAGTTATCTGAAGTGTAGTAGTTACATGCATGCAAACATTAACTAACTGAACTTACATTAATTCAACATACTATTTGACTTAATCTAACTGAACTTGACTCAGTTAACTAAGCCAACTAATTACAACTAAATATTACAACTCATCCTTATCTCTTTAACTAATGGATAAATTTCTCAATTAAAATGGAGAAACTGTTGCATGTCCCCACATAGAGTTCATGTTTGATTTTCCTTAACTAATTAACTCAAGATGAATTAATTAATTATTTTACAAACAGTTGCTAAGATCAAATTCAAATTTTACTTCTCTATTTTAGTTTAGGGGCTGACTAAAATAGGAAGGTATCCTAAAATGCTATTTATAGAATGTTATTTTTAGTACTTCCATTTTTTTCATCCCTTGTTGCTATGTTCAACACTAGTTGAACTACTATTTATAGTAGTGTTATTTTTAGCATTTCTTGTCGCTATTTTCAATAGTATATTCCTCTTCATCTACACCTTTGCTATCAGTTGTTTTCTTGGGGGCTTGTCATATATAACAAATTATGGACTTTGAAAAATAACTCTATATCCTTTCTGTGTCAATTGACGAACACTTAAAAAATTATGTTTGAGACTAGGAACACAATATAACTCTGAGATTGTCTTCAGCTCCCCCTGCTTGGTCAGAATGTTGACCACTCCTTTGCCATCTACTTCCACAATCTTATCAGTCCCTAGATTTACCTCTATTTTCATAGATTGAACAAAATTTGCAACCAAATTATTGTTGCATGTCATGTGGTTACTGCAACCACTGTCTAATAGCCACACACTAGCAGAAGGTTCATGCATGGTATGACAAGCTAGGAACATGGAGTTAGTACTCTCTACAGTGACATTAGCTCTTTGGTTCCCCTGATCAACTATCTCCTTCCTGCAATCACGAGCATAGTGACCAAATTTATTGCAATAATAACATCTCACTTTTGATTTTTCAACTCTTTGATTATTGTTGAAGCTTATGTAGTTGCTTCCACTTCCATGTTCATGCTCTTCTCAGCCATCTCTCTGACTGCCATATCTTCTGTCTCATCCTATGCCTGTTGATCTATTTCTACCTCAAACTTTGTCTCTTGAAATAAAAACCTGACTTTTGAAGGCGGAATCTAAAGTGGAATCCTTATTTATGTTTATCCTTGCCTCATGCGATAGAAGTGATCCCATCAAATCATCAGTGGTTAATGATGCCAAATCTTTGGCTTCTTCTATGGCTACTACCACAACATCAAATTTGGTAGACAAAGATCTGAGGACCTTCTCAACCATTGTTTGATCTTTAATTTCTTCACCATAAATCTTTAACTGATTTATGACAGTTATAACCAGATTCATGAAAAAATCGATGTCCTTGGTCTCCTTTATTTGTAGACTTTCAAAAGATTTCCTAGTATTATGCAACTTAACAATATTGACTTTGGCCATACCTATATAGTTTTTCACCAAAGTATCCCATGCAACATTTTCTGAATATGTAATCATAATCTTTTAGAACACTGCTCGGTCCACTCCCTACTAGATAAGCTACAATGCTTGTGCGTTCTTCTTCTTGTCTTTCTTCCATTGTTCCCTCTCTGCATTACTGAGAGCTTGTTTTGTTGCTTCATCCTTAGGTTTTGAAAACTCAAGCTGAACATAATCCCAAACATCATGTGCCTGCAATGTGGTCACCATCTTAATGAGCCACACATCATAATCTTTCCCTGTAAACGGTGAGAACTGGGGCTAGAAATTTAAAAAAGCCATCTTTCTCCAAAAATTTCTCTTTAAAAAAACCCAAAAAAAATTCCTTTCATAAACTTTGCAAATTTTTTTATTTTTTTTTTTAATTCAATAAAACCCTATCCTTTTTTCAAATCTTTTATGGCTCCTTACCATAAAATAACTTTTAAATAAAAAACTTTCAATAAAAAAAAGGTGACTCCTTGACTTTGGATTATGCAAGGGGATTTTGAGTCAAGATGGCCCACGTGACCTTCAAGAAAGTATGACCACCTTCGACTTTTGTACTTGCTCAAAGTTGTTCCACAGTCAGCGAGCGGCGACAGTGACTATCATTATATGGGGCCGGATAATTATTTTTTTGTATTCTCAACTTTTTTTTCTCAATCACAGTGGCACGGGGGCTTTTATTTTTTTAGAGCTTCGTTATATTTTTCCAACTACTCTCCTCTTCAACTGGCAGAGTTAGGGTTGTAGGCTTATCTATATTAAGAAGAAAAATCAACAAGCTATGGCTTATTTCTCAACAGCCGACAAGCTACGATTTATTGCTTAACCACTGTGGTGAATCTTTCGACATTTCACCGGGGACTCTCCAAGCTGCGGCTACATAATTTCTAGTTGTTTTTCTTTGGCTATGTTACCAATTTGTTGAAGAGACAGAAAACATAAAACAAATAATTCACACACAAATCTAAGAGATGTGGCTCTTCTATTGATTACACAAAACATGATACTTGCAATGAAACCGGTGAAGGGTATTTGACCTTTTCCAACTAGTGACTTGCCTAAAATATCTTAACATATAACCACATGCAACCACACACTAAATATCATCTATCACTTTACTAGACTTGACTCAACACTCAACCCTCAATACTCAGTTAACTAAGTGACTCTCTAAGTTTAGCCAACTCTTCATTCAAAAGTAATTAGCTTATTTTAACACCATAGGCGACTGAGTTGGACCCCAATAAACTTCACAGCTTCATGGATCCGAGACCAAGACGCCTACAAACCCCGCTATATTTTATAAATTGGTCTACAATGCACTACATTTGAGCCTTTAAACATCTATCTACTTTGCCTTCAAGGTGGCATGAGAGAGATTTGAAGTCCAACTTTTATTATTTAATTTACTTCTGACAACGAGTGTCTAAAATTCTTATAGTGCCCATGGAAGGATAATTGTTGGCTGGAAAAGCAGCCACAAAAGTTGGGCCTCTTTGTGGCCATATCATAATTCTACTTTGACACCGACATAAACGCAATCATCGAGTTCCACGTAAGATAGAATTTCATGGAATTGGAGAGCAGCGAGGTGGTTACCAAGAGCGGGCTGAACATAGAAGATGACAAAGCATTGTTTCTTCATACATCTGGCACCAGTAGTTGCCTAAAGGGAGTCCCATTAACGTTATAAATCTGGTAGCATCTATGCAGCACATCATAGATGTGTATGAGATTTCAACCTCTGACTCGAGTGTCTTTTTCTTACTGCTCTTTCACATCCAAACTCTCATAGCGACGTTGTTGTCGTCCATGGTCGCCGGCGAAACCATTGTCATTCCATCTGCCGGTTGATTCTTGGCCTCATCTTTCTAGAACGATATGAAAACCTAAGGCACCACTTAGTGCACAGTGGTGCCTACCATTCACCGAATTTCGCTAGAGAGATGCCACACAAAGCCCGAGAGTGAGTATCCAAGGTTACGATTCATCAAAAGCTGTAGCGCTTCTCCGGCTCCAACTATTCTGGAACATATGGAGAAAGCCTTCATCGCTCATGTTCTTGAAGCTTACACGATGACAGGGTCTTCTCATTTGATGATGTCCAATCCATTACCACATGGTGGTGTTCACAAACCAGGGTCCGTGGCCAAGGCGGTAGGGCAGGATTTAGCCATTCTTGATCACAACGACGTTGCTCAGAAACCGAGATGTAGCAACGAGGTCTGCATACAGGGTTTGAACGTGACAACGGGTTACCAAAACAACCCAGAAGCCAAAAAAACCGCCTTTAAGTTCAGGTGGTTTCACACAGGAGACATCCGTTACATCAGCAACGATGGATATATGTTCCTCATTGGTCAGATTAAGGAGCTCATTAACCGAGGAGGTAAATGCAAATTGCTAGAACTGTAACATCATAACATAAGAGTTATTGTTTTTTTATTAATTTGTGTATTAACTTTTTGAATCTTTTTTACATGAGAGAATATATCACCAATGGAAGTAGATGTAGTGTTACTGTCACACCCTAGAGTGGCGTAGGTTGTTTCGTTTGTAGTTCCGGATGGAAAATATGGAGAGGAGGTGATTTAATTACATTGGACATTTTCTTTTTGGGAAATTTAGCTAATAAATTAAACAATTCTTAATAATTAAAAAACTAAATAGATTCCTATGATTGTGATTATGACATGACAGATCAACGCCGGATGGTTCCAAAAGAGGGGGTTATTATCGCTGAAAGCAAAATCCTGGATTTATACCAAAAAAAAATGGCCAAGTTTCAAGATACCAAAAAGGTATTCATCATGGATTATATCTCAAAAACTGCTTCCAGGAAAGTCCAAGGCAATCGGTTGCCGAACATTTCATAGGAACTGTATCGGCTGCCAAGGTTCCTAAATTTGGAGCATAACACAATTATTTTCATAGTTATTTGCTCCATTTCTATTCTCTAAGTCATATTTATGCGTCTAATCTAATTTTACATTCTCTGGCTTTTACTTTTACAAGTTGATGTTAACCATGACAAAGTGAAGGGAATTTTTACACTTGAAAATAATTTCGGAACAAATTATATTGGTAGATTTAAGTCGACGCATTTCAAACCAACCAATATGTGGTTCATTATGAACCACACTGATTGGTTCGAAACACATCAACCTAAATCTATCAATGTAATTTCTTCCAAAATTATTTTTAAATCAAGAATATAGATCACATAAACTTGAATTTAGATAATTCTTCAATTGTGAATTATTTAATATGCACATATTAAAAGAAATTGATTAATATAACATCGTTAAGCAATGTAGTTGTATATCATTGAATATTTCATATGGTGGAGTGAAGTCTACCGTACCAATTTCAAAGCTTTGTTGTATCTGTAAAGTGTTTCTCGATAACTGTTTTTAAAGCTTTTATTGTATTCGTAAAGCACTATTTTATTTTAAATTTTATTGTACGCTTTCCAACCATATGATATGTGGGCATTTTCTGCACACTACGCCATTTTAGTACTTTACTGCTGCCTTGCATGACCAATACAGTGTCCAATCTAGGCACTATAAGCATTTTAGACCCTTCACAATCTCAGGGTCATCTATTTAGCACACATCTCAGATGAGTACTTGGTTTGTCTTAGGTTCATCTATTTAGCACACATCTCAGATGAGTACTTGGTTTGTCTCAGGTTCATCTATTTAGCACCCATCTCAGACGAGTACTTGGATTGATTAGTTGTGTTGCTCCTTCAAGTTTCGTCGCACACGTCCCCATCTGCCTCTATTTGTCATTAAAATAGATTTTTTTTGTTTCTTTTGCGATATATTTTAAATCCTTTCTTGTCGTATGTTATTCCTATAGTGGTTGTTAAATTTGAATGGTGATGTAGGAAGGTTAATACTTCGATACAACCATATAGTTATTTTCCAATTTGTTGAAAATAGGGGTCACTATATAAATTATCGGTTCGAAAAATTTGCCCATTCCAGTAGTCGGATTCCATGCACCAAGTCTCTATCAATTTGTTGTCTCTTTAAGCTTGTCACTTAGCCAACTTTGACCCAAACTTTGATCAGCTATAACTTGACCATACGAACTTGGATTTGAGTGTCGTTTGCACCATTGGAATCAGGGAAACAAGCACTACAACCTAGTTCTAGTTTCACTTCCATCTAAAGGCTTTGATTTTATAGCTATTTTCAAGGCCAATTGTACTTCAAGATCCTCTTGGATCACGTAGAGTTATATATGCACAATATGTGCACTATCATCCTATTGATGACTTAAGTATGACCATCAATTTGGGGATGGAATGCAATCAACTTAGTGAGCTTGGTGTTAAATAGTGTCTAGAGGCTGGACCATAATGTGATTAGGAACTTGCTATCTTGATATGATATAACAGTTTGCGGGATCCCAAAATGTACCCACACTCATTCAAAGAAGAGCTTAGCAATGTCCTCTACCATGATACTCTTCTTGCAGGTTGCCAATATAACCATCTTACCAAATCTGTTGACGACCACAAATAAAGAGTCATTACTATGATTGGTGGAAGGGAAGCAGGACAAATAGTCCATGGAGATGGATTCCCAGGGTTGGCTGGGAGTAGGAATAGGAGTGTACAAGCTTTGTTTCTTGGTGGTTGGCTTGGTGATGGCACAGGCAGTGTAGGATCTAATATATTTTTCAACATCCTGTCACATTTTTAGCCAATAAAAGTACTTATGGAGTACGACCATAGTTTTCTCCACACCAAAGTGTCATGCGACCCAACTCTAGTGTGCCTCCCAAATCATCTTGGCGCACTTGCTTGAAGAAACAAAAAGGTGGTCCATGTAGCACAATAATGCATCCTCAGGGTGGAAATTGAGAACTTTCTTGCCATCCACTAGCATCTGGTATGTGGTGGTGAACTCTGGATCATTTTTGTACAAATGCGACCATCCATAGATCTTGTGGCCACAAGAGTTGAGAACAATATTTAGTGCTACAACTGGGGTCTGGCTGAGGCAATCTGCAACATGATTGGTGCTACCATTTATGTATTTAATGTTCAATTGGAATTGTTGCAGATATGTATACCACTTTTAATGGAAATTTTTCTACAACTTCCCTTGTGTTTGTATAAAATAAAAAGGTAGTTGATCAATGTTGATGAATATATCCTTCCGCATAATGTAATGTTTCCATTGTTGGCAAGCCTGCACAATAGAATACATTTCTTTATCATAGGTAAGGTACTTCTGAATTGAATCGTAAAGCATCTCACTATGATAAGCCATTGGATGCCCATGTTTGATGAGGACTGCACCAATAGCATAGTCAGAGGTATCTGACTCAATTTCAAATGGTTTAAGTAGTTTTGGCAATGTGAGTACAGGTGCAGACTCGAGGCAGTGTTTTAGTTTAATGAATGTCTTTTATTGGGACTCGGACCAAGAAAAAAAATCTTTCATTTTTCCCTCGGTAATCACACTCAAGGGTCAAGGGATATAAGAGAATCCCAACACGAATCTTCAATAAATAAAAAATTCATGGACCAAAATATTGCACAACTTTGTTAGAGTGGTTGGGTTGTCTAATCATGAATGACTTGGATCTAAGCCAGATCCAAATGCACACCTTGCACATCTATGATGTAACCCAAATACTAGACTTGGCTCATGCGAAAGTTGCATTTCTCCAAGTTGGCACATAGTTTGTGCTATTGCAGGACCTACTGAATGTGTTGCAAGTGATCCTCCCAACTCTTGTTGAAGATGAGGATGTCATCCAGATAAATAACCACAAATGATTTGGTGAAGATTTGCAAGATGTCATCCATCAACCTCATAAAAGTAGTAGGGGAATTTTTCAAATTGAAGGGAATGCCCAGCCATTCAAAAATGTATTCCTTGGATTTGAAGGTGATCTTCCATATATCTGTTGGCTCTATTAGAACCTAGTGATAGCCATAATTCAAATTGATCTTATTGAAATACTTGACCCCCTTGAGCTGGTCCAGAAGGTCTGATTGATCCATGGGATTGGATACTTATTTGTTCCTGAAAGTGATTTTGTTTAGTGCCCGATAGTCAATGCAGAGCCTCCAGGTCCCATCCTTCTTCTGTACAAGTCCACAACATGAGGAACTTGGTCTGATGTTCCCTTTTTGCAGTAACTCCTGGATCTACAGTTTGATCTCTTCATTTTCTAGAATGGAGTGGCAGTATATCATCCCATTGGGTAGAGGTTCTCTAGAATTTAGATTGATCGAATGATTGACTTGACAGTGCAAGGGTACCCCTTTGGGTGAGGAGACGATGTCCCTGTATTCTTCCATGAACTTATCCACCTGCTTTTGCTGCGAGGAGGAATCCTTCTTGAGGGCCATGGATGTGGCCACCATCTTCCTCTTAATTTGAGAGTGAATTAGAAAGAAAACAAATTTCCCAGTCTAGGAGATGATCTCACTATATTTCTTAACAAAGATCAAAGTGAAGGCAGTAGGCAGTGCTACCTTCTGTATGATATATAAATTATTACCCAAAGTAATAACAAAAATGTGATTCCTAGACTCATACAAAGCATGTCACTTCTAGAAGTATGGTTGGCTTAATAATACATCACAAACTTCAATAGGATCAACATCACATAGTACCTCATCCATGAAGGGCTTGATGTTGTAGGGAAGGCGACATTGTTGGTTGACATGAAGATCTTGTCCTTGGTGAAGCCACCTGATGGTGTATGGTTGCGAGTGTGGTGTGGTGTGGTCAGTATGCCTAACTGCTTCATGACCTATATTAAAATGAGGTTCTTTTGGCTACCTCTGTCGATAATGAACTGCAGCCAAGAACCATTCACCCACATCTGTGAGTGGAAGAGATTTTCCCCCTCCTCTGGATCTTCTGGCTCAATATTATGGAACTTAGTGGTGGCAACATTGGCACTCGGCTCCACATCAATAATTTACTTCCCTTTGTCATTCTCATTTTTAGGTTCTGACTCAGAGTTGGAACATGCATCTGACTCAAAACTCACTAGTGTTGTTAGTGGGGCTCTCATGGAACACACACCAATTTCTTGTGTCTTTCTTTATCTTCATGGTGTTATTCTTTTCTTTCTTGTTTAGCAAGTTCTCCTAGGTCACCATGCCTTTGATTTTTCCTTTGTTATGCAGTTTAGGGGTGCCTTTCCCTTGCTTTGGATATGCAAAACCAAAGTCTCACTTATTCTATTTTAATTTCTTCTTGATCTTGACAGAGTATCGATAGGTGGAACTAAGTGAGATTATTACCAAGAACTCCAATTCGTCTTGGATCTGTTTGTGTAGATAGTCATGGTACTTGAGTACAAGGTGCTGCTCAGAATACTTGATATCCAACTTTGTGTGAATGGTATGAAAAATATTTGTGAACTCTTGCACATCTTGGTCTCTTCTCTCCCGCAATGTGGTACACTTTATGTACTTATCCTCATAGCTCTCAATCGGGTAATATTTTTCATTGACGGCGTCTCATAAATAATTCCAAGTGGGTTCGACTAAAGCTAATGAGGGTTTCCTCTCATCCCTCTGCTCACAGTAGGTTTCGAACCAGTCCTTGACGTGGGGGATGGCTTTAAGGAGTGCAGAAGTAATATTTTCCCTATATGAAAAATCATTAACTAAAAAATATCCTTCCAACAGATTTAACCATTTATCTATGGCATCTACATCTATCTAGCCTTCAAATATGGAAATGTCAAAGTTGAATTGTACCTTAAAGGCAGTGGAACCTCCAAGTTCGTTGCTGGATGAAGATGTGTCGCCTGTGGGCATCTGCCAAAGGATCTTGGAAAATTTAGCCATCATCACATTCCTTTGTCACTTGAGGGTTTCTTCAAGAAATATTTTGAAATGATCTCGATCTTGCAAAGGTTCAACTAGTTCGAGCCCTAACTCCTTATACCTCGACCTCATTGGGGACATGCATAGAAAAATAGACAAAGAGAAGACCGCTTTGATACCACTGATCCGGATTTACGAAGAAACATAATGAAATACAGATATAAACAAAAACACAAAGATACAACGAAATCATAACTTAAATTCATTAATAACAAAGTATTGAAAATTGTTTACATGCACAATAGAAATAAACCAGCTCCGACAATGGTAGCTTATCTCTCAAAAGAGATGTGGTGGCTACATGCCTTTTGAATTGTGCTACAATGAGGCTCGAAGGCCTATTTATTATTGAGAAACAATGAAAATCCCTAAACATCCAAGAATCTAACCCTAGGAGATGAAGCACCAAAATATTGTGGGCCCTGTTGGGGTAAATTGGTACATCAACTTTCTGGGGTCATAGATTTGGCATGTGTTCTTCATTTGATGTGTATGGTACCTAGTTAGAAATACATATTTTAGGTATGCAATTTTCCACTATAATCATCTACATCACATTTGGGATTTTCTTGTTTTCCAAAAAAACATCGTTTAGGGCCTCAAAACATCTCTCGAAGTTCAAAACCTGAAAAATTACCAAAAATAGTAAATTGTGCTACAATTAAGGAAACTAAAAGAAACAATGGTTGGGTCCAAGTGGAATAGGTGGGTGGACACCAATATCCACGTGGACCAATCCTCCCCCCTTAGGAAGGAATGGTCCTGTTGCATTGAGTGCTTCCATGAGATGGGGAAACTTCTGCTAAACTTGGTCCCTATTGAGCCACTTGCCATGGTGTAGGAGTTGGCCAACTTTGATAGCCCGATACAGTTGGATGTTTTATTGGCAAGTGTTCTTGATATCTGTTTCCATGATTTGATTAGTTGTGGCATGTTCCATGCAATATAAGTTTAGATCTGTTGGTGTGAGTTGTTATGTAATGTCTGATGTGTCTAGTAATGGTGGAAAGTAAGACCAAAGGCAGTCTACATTGAACACTAGGTGAATGCCAAGGAATGGGGGGATTTTGAGCTCAAAATAATTGTCTCCCACAACCTTAGTGATGGTGTAAGGCCCATATCAAAGTGGTCTGAGCTTCCAATGGGATCCAATAAGGCATTATTTTTATAAATTCAACTAAACTTTGTCACCCACCTAAAACTTGTGCGGCACCCAATGTTGATCATGTCACTACTTGTACTTGGCATTGGACTTCTACAAGATGTCATGAACCTACTGGAGGATGTACTAGATGTGTTTAATAAACCTAGTTTCTTTATCGGCCTCAAATTATACATGTGTGGGTTCCATCTATGTAGTCGCATGAGGTATGAAAACGTCAATCAAACACGATGTTTGTAATCCCAGACCTAATTGAAAGGGACTATGACTAATTTATCAATGGAGAGATTTGTTACAGTTGTGTTGTACATAGGGAAGGCTCTCACCCCAGGTTCATGGATGATTGGAGTTGTACATGCACAATATGTGCACTATCATCATGTTGATGAATTCTATCTAGTCATTAGTCTGGGGATGGAATCTAGTCGACTTGGTGAGCTTGGTGTGCAATAATGTCCAGAGGCTCGACCATAATGTCATCAGGAACTTGCTATCTTGATATGAGATAATGGTCTGTGGGATCCAAAAATGTACCCTCACACATTCAAAGAAGATTTGGTAGTGTCCTTTGTTGTGATACTCTTCTTACATGTCACTAGTATAGCCATCTTAGAAAATTTGTCGATGACCACAAATACATAGGCATTATCATTCTTGGTAGAAGGGAGGTGAGATAGATAGTCCATGGAAATGGATTCCTAGGGCTAGCTGGGAGTAGGCAAAGAAGTGTATAAGCCTTTTCTCTTGATGGTTGGCTTGGAGATGGCATAGGGAGTGCAAGATCTGATATATTTTCCAACATCCTATCCGAGTTTTGGCTAATAAAAGTACTTCTAGAGTATGTCCACCGTTTTCTCCACACCAAAGTGTCTTGTGACCTAGCTATAGTGCACCTCCCAAATCAACTTGGCATGACTTGAAGGAACACAAAGGTGTCCCAGGTAATACAATAATGCATCTTAGAGGTGTAAATCGGGAGCTTGCTTGCCTTCCACTAGAATTTGGTATGTGGTGGAAAACTTTGCATCATTTTTATATAGTTGGGGCCATCCAAAGGTCTCGTGGCCACAAGATTTGAGAACAATAGTCAGTCTAGCAACTGGTGTCCACCTGAGGCAAACTGCAGCATGATTGATGATGCCCTTTTTTATTTAATGTTGAAGTGAAATTGTTGCAGATATGTAGACTGCTTTTGATGGTGATCATTCTATAAATTCCCTTATGTTTGTATAAACTCAAGAGGTTAGTGATTGGTGTGGATGACTATCTCCTTCCCTAGAATGTAATGTTTCCAGTGTCACAAAGTCTGCATGATAGAATACATCTCTTTATCATAGGTGGGGTACTTCCGAATTGTATCAGAAAGTATCTCACTATGATAGGCCATTCGATGCCCATGTTGGGTGAGGACTACACCAATAGCATAGTAGAAGGCGTATGTCTGAATTTCAAATGGTTGTTATTGGTCTGGAAATGTGAGTACAATTGTAGAGCAGAGATGGTGCTTTATTTCAACGAATCCCTTATGTTGGGACTCAGACCAAGAAAACTTTGATTTCGCTCTGCCCTTGTAATCTGACTCAAGATCCAAGTGATATGGTAGAATCCCAACACAAACCTTTGATAAAAAAATGCAAGACCCAAAAATATGTGAAGCTCTGTTAGAGTGGTCGGGGTAGGCCAATCCAAAATAACTTGGATCTTAGTTGAATCCACTTTCACACCTTTCTCGTCTATGATGTAACCTAGATACTAGACCCCACTCATTTGAAAGGTGAATTTCTCCAAGTTAGCACATAGTTTGTGATGTCGCATGGTTTGAAGGACCTATAGAATGTGTTGCAAATTCTCCTCCCAACTCTTACTAAAAACGAGGATGTTGTTCAAATAAAAAACAACAAACGAGTTGGTGAAGGGCCACAAGATGCCATCCGTCAACCTCATAAAAGTAGCAGGGGCATTTTTCAACCTGAAGGGAATGACTTGTCATTGAAAAAGGAATTCTTAGGATTTGAAGGCAGTCTTCCATACATCTGTGGGATATATTGGAACCTGGTGATAGCCATACTTCAAATCAATCTTGCTAAAATACTTGGCCCCCTTGAACTGGTCTAGAAGGTCATCAATCCATAGGATTGAATAACTATTCCTGACAATGATTTTGTTTACTGCCCGATAATCAATCTAGAGCCTCTAGGTCCCATCCTTCTTCTGTACAATTACAATTGGGCTCCCACAAGGTGAGGAAATTTATTATATGTGCCCTCTTTGCAGCAACTCTTAGATCTACTGCTTGATCTGTTCATTTTTCATAATGGAACAACAATATATCGGCCCATTGGGTAGAGGTGCTACAGGAGTTAGATCGATCTAATGCGTGACTTGATAGTGCAAGGGTACTTGTGTGGGTGAGGAGAAGATGTCCCTGTATTTTTCCATGACCTTATCCACCTACTTCTATTGTGTGGAGGAGACCTTCCAAAGGGCCATGGATGTGGCCACAATGTTCCTTTTACATTGAGAGTGAATCAGAAAGAAAACAAATTTCCTGGTTTGGGAGATGATCTTACGACATTGCTTAGCAAAGATCAAAGATATGGCAATAGGAGGGGCTAACTCTCGTATCTTGTATAACCTATTGCCCAAAGTAATAATAATAGTGTGACGCCTAGGCTCATATACAACAAGACACATCCACAAGTATTGTTGGCCTAATAATACATCACAAACATCAAGAGGAGAAACATCACAAAGTACCTCATTCGTGAAGGGCTTGATGTTGTAGGGAAGGAAACGTTGCTAGCTGAAGTAGAGATCTTGTCCTTGGTGAGGCCACCCAATGGTGTATGGTTGTGGGTGTGGTATGGTCAACAGACCCAACTAATTCATGACCTGTTAAATTGGCAACTAGGGCCAAACTCCATGTGGATCAGCTTATTTATGATAGCTGATATTTTTATTGGATCCCTCTCGTCGAGAGGTGTAGGATTGTTCCAAAGATCATCCGATTCCGATAAGTATTTATGGAGATATGAATTTATTTTGTTTATGTAATTATTATCAAGCCGACCAGTTATTATGTAGGCTCTAGAAGCCCAACCGACGTGTCTATTCATTATCCACGTTTTAGTATAAATTGGTGAGGATTTGAAGTCATTTTGTACATGTATCCTTGAGGTGATCTCCTCTCCACGTCTGGGTTTTTGGAAGGAGAGAACCAAAAGATACGCTGGCCCAAGGGTGATACCCTAACTGCAGGAAGCCGCAGGCATATGAGGATGAGCAGCAGACAGAGTCGGATATGATACACGCAGGCCCTAATTTATAGTGGATCTGGCAGCATAAGCAATACGTGAGGTCATATATGCAATCCCTGGCAATATACGCAGCAATTCATATGATGGAACGCAGTCATGCTCTGGCTTATACGTGGATAGCCCTAATATTACGCAGTCATATACGCAATGTATGATATACGCTGTTCAGGAAAGAAACCCTAGTACAGCAAGGAGGCATTACGCAGTATCAAAAGAAGATCACGCAGTCATAGATAATATGCTCTCCGAAATCCACGTACAGGACATTATATATGGAACGCTGTTAGACACCGTTAACATATATGAAGCCCGCAGGTTAGAGGAACAGAACTCGGGTTTCATTTATGGAATCCACACACAGGTATGCACTAAATACGCTGGGCAGTCATGGTAATATACCACGCAGGTCTTATCAAGTATATGTATGTGATACTTTGTTATATGTTCACCTCGGAAGTAGGATGAAACACAACGCAACAGTCTTATATATATACGCTGCATCATGATCTTATATATACGCTGGGCTGACATACGTTGGTTAGCAAGACAAGGGTGCCGCTATCATCAAGCTATGGTCATAAAAAGGTTCATCTCAGCTATAGAAGACATTACACAGTTTGAGGTAATGTGAACCATATGTTGATATTATACAAAGTCCTAAATGATACATCTCAGCAAGGACATGCTTAATATGCTATATAATGAAGCTCTAAAAGGAGCCTTAACTGCTGTCAAGAGGATCACATCTATCCACCGTTATTCGCTGCTCATATACGCTGATCACGGAGACAGTTATGTGCTAATCATGGAACATATATATGCAGGTCATCAAGACTGTTATACACTATTCATGATATATATAACGCAGTCTTGGGCAGCAGCATGAAGTATGAGATATTGTGGATGGGCAGAGCAACGATACATGGAGCATGGGCAACATCATGATGGGCAACACAATGATATATGGGTAGCATGATTTATGAGATCATGAGACAGCATGATGGTGCAACACAATCAGGGGCAGCAAATGGACGAGATGCAGAACGATGATAGGTGAAGGAGTCACCTTGAGAATCAGTTGAAGCAGAATGTCTTCAACTGATCTCATCATGATACGAAATGATCTATGCTAGATCTAGATAAGTCAAAGTATTGACTTCTGTTGTAAATGTACTCTCTCTCTCTTTCTCTGCTGAACTTTGAAGATAAAAGAAGATTTGATCAAAGGGTTTCCCCACACATTGTGGGCTTTGTCCCTGGCTCGCGCCATATCTTGTGTCCTCTTGCCTTGGCTTGTCTTCTGCGTTTTGTATTTATGTTCTATCTGCAGTTTATCGTAATGCTGATGTGATTGCTAACTGTGAAAATTTAAATAAATTTCTCTAGCATAGAACATACCTAAACTTAACAGTTTTGAGCTCAGCACCTACTTTAAAATTCAAAAAAAATGATTTTTTTTGTGCTAAATCGATAGATCTAGCTGTTGAGAGCCTCAGATTATCAGATCTGGGAGCGGAGTTGGACTCACACTCCCTAGATCTGATAGATCTTCCATTCATGCACATAGATCTGTAATTATTTTTGGTTTTCCGACTTAGGTTTTTCTGGGTTTTTGTATATATCGTTTGGGTGTTTTTTTTGTTGTCTTGCAGCGACAGATCTAAAGGAGAAATCTGTATAGAGTCCATATCTAGGCCCTAGAGGGTAAGATCTAGATCTCTGGGGTTCGTCAAAATCGTTTTCCAGGGATATTATTAAGACATTTTGCAGTCCGAGGGTTTAAATTTATTTATTTTTATTTTCAGATCTGGAAATTTCTTGAGAGTTTCATTAACATATCTGAAGCAATTGGATTCGAAATTTTAATTAAAAAAGTTCGGAACCTATGCTGCAAGCACAACAGCAATCACACTTTCAATTTTTTATATTTGAGTTTCCTTTGTGTTTTATGATAGTTAAGGGTTAGCGTATGCACATTCTTTTTTAAGTTTCATTTGATTGTCATTTGTATATTTATGAGTTAGGTTTAGAATTTAACATTTAAATATTTTTTTATTTTCATTTGTATTGTTGTGATCTAGTTTGTTTTTATTTCTTTTTCATTTTGTAATCTATGATTTTTATTTTTGATTTAAAATTCTAAAACTAAAAAAATCTTAAATATTTAAAAATCTAAAAAATTAAAAAAATAATCTAAATCTTTAAAAAAACAAGAAAAAAAAAAAAATTCCTTCTTTCCTTGTGACATTTGATTTTAAAATTTTTATTTTTTGTTACTTTTTATCTTTAATTTTAATTTCAAAAAATATAAAATTTTAAAAAAATCTATAAATCCTAAACATTTAAAAAATCTATAAATTTTTTTTTTTTTTTTTTTTGTGACTTTAAAATTTGGAATAAATAAATTAAAGGACTTGCGCTTTCACATTAAGTAATTTTAATTTGACCCTTTAATTTGTTTTTCTCATTTTTTCACATTAAATTAAGTTCCTAAGGAATAACTAAATTGTTTATCTAAAGTTTCTTAGTGTTATTTGATGATTAAATGTATTTTTGATATTTCTCTATTGTCAAGTGCGATAAATGTTTTAAATCATATTTGCCTGTTGGAGGAAGTTAAATGTTCTAGATCTGAAATGTTAATGATAATCATTTTAGATCTAGAATCTCTTGCATGATACAGTTTTGGGCGTTTATAGCGTTTATATTGATCATACTTGATTGTCACTATTCGTCTCATATTGGAAAATTTTATTTTTATTTTTATTTTTTCTTTTTTTCTTTTTTTCTTTTTTTTTTCTTTTTTTTTTCTTCTGAATATGTCTACTTCTATATTAATACAAAAATATTTTACACCGAGGTCATGGCCTCTTGAAAGCTAGCCTGGAGAATCAGCATGTTTACAAGCATAACTTATCAGTATTTAGTGAAAAACCAGCTGAGTGTTGCCCTGAAGGACTGCCAAGAATTTGACCATGACTTGTGCAAAAAATCAAAAAGAAACCCCATTGTTGTACATGGAACTGAAACTTAAACAGGGGCCTTATGACAACAGTAACTAGAAAAACTGGACCATAATGAATAAGCCGAGAGACACTGCTTGAAACATAAATCTGATTACTAACTTCAAAAGCAACTGAGTCTGCAAACGAGGCTAGAGACGAAAGGCTAGGAGAGTGCCTCCTTTGCGGTAGAAACTGGCTATTAGGACTGGAGCACTTATCGTAACTGTAAGGCAGGTGATAAGTAAAAAACCTCGAGTGCACTGAATTTCCAAAAAACCAAAGAGCACCGACCTGTTTAAACACCATGGGAGGGATCAGGCTGCTCTTCGATGATGCGGCATCCAAACTGGTAATTGTCTTCGTCCTCAAAGGGGTGGCCCTCTCTGCATGTGGATACGCTCGGGCCTGCCTGATCTTTCATGATTTGGGAAGCCGTGCTTTTTCCTGAGCCTGAAGCCTTGCTCGGCTCATAGTTCATCTGGACTGTGCCATGTCTGTCTTCCGCCGGCCTTTTTGTCGTCGCCCCAAGGGAACCTACAACCTAACCAGAATTGATCTCCTTGAGCTCTATGGTCACTAAGGCCATGAAGGAAACATTGTTGTGACTGCAGGGGAATTGAAGCTGAGCGAAGTTAGAGTTGAGGGAGCTCGCTGCCAAATTGTGCAGACCTCTGCCCCTGCCCCGTCCACTTCTTGTAGCTGGATATCGATCCATGATGAAGTCCAAACAGAAAGTCGAAGAATCCGTCGTGGAGGAGGATACCTAGCGGCCTGTTTGCCCCCTAGAGCTACCTCTCCTACTTCTCATCCTCTGTCGAAGTTTCGGCATAGCCGGTAGACCAGGATGTTCCGGGCAGTTTGAGAGACTAAGGAGGCAGAAAAGGTTTAGCGCAGGCTTGGCCTCAGCGTCCAGAAGGCCAAGATGAAGAGCAGAGACTAAGAGGCTGGCGAGATTGCAAATGAGGCAGGGAGGGATCTAAAGGCGCAGCCAGCAATTCGCCCAACGAACCAGGGCCCAGAGTGTCCCTGGAAAGGGTTGAGGACGAACCTCGGCTGCAGCAAAGGAGGGAATTGAGCGAAGAGGAGAAACCCGAATGCGGCTAGTGGAGGGCGTCATGCTCAGGAGATAAACCAGCGAAGGAGGGTCAGGCTGCATTAATGCAGCATTAATCTTGAACGCAAGGGAATTAAAAGCAAGTGTTGTGGGAGATCGAGAGGCGATGGAGAGGATCCACGTGCCCACCCAAACTGCTGTCCACGCGCACGTACTTGTACCCTGATCAGACACCCAGATCCGGGACTCATATTGGAAAACTATTCTGGATAATTTGTTTTATTTAGTCTATGGTTAATGCTCACATTAAAGGCACTAGTCTGTAGTCATTTTTATCATGTGATTGTGTCTATCTATCTCAATTGACAGAGACTTCATCTAAATTCATCAATTTGTCCATCATTAAAATCTCCTAGAGTCTGTGTTTCACAAGCTATCCTCCTCCATTTACCTTAGGGACTACCCCCCTTGACTTGTCTAGGAGAGTCTAAACAGAGTGAGCAAGGATTAAGAGTGACAACCCTTACTCTGAGCGTTGTCGCGCTGCCTAGACACTTTATGCGACAACATTTTTTGGCGTCGTTGTTGGAGACATTTTATTCTCGGCGTTTCAATGACATTTCCTCATCATTCTTCTCATTTCTCGTCTTTTCATTTGAGCCGGCAACGACAACATTTTTTGGCGCCATTGCCAGGGACCAATTTATTGGGCCTTGGCTTTACAAAATCATCTCATCATTTTCGCCATTCATTACCCTATCAAGCAGCACAACATTTCTTGGCGTCATTTGATCTTTTCATCACCTTATCTTTCGTCATCTCATTAATCGTTTCATCTACACCTTTAGCACCTAGACATATGGGTTCATTTCTTATTTGGGTGACGACTCCACTTATTCATCCATTATTTCTCAGACAAGAAGCCCTCCATTATATCTAGTCGTTTTTGCCATTTGGATCCTAGAGCTAGATTCATGTTCAAGTGCCAACTCCACTTCTTTCATTTCCTACAAGAATTTCTACTAGAAGCTCGCTTCTTGTTGATCTCTTGATTTTCTTGAGCAGGGGTCTCTCTCTAGCATTCATTTGGTCCCCCCTTATCCCTTCAAGCAAGTCATCATGGATGATTCGTTTACCCCGTGTCCAATTACTGATTTTCTTCATGATATACCGAAAGAGGCCATTCATAAATTACCTTTGTTTTCGGGTGGTGATTCAGTCACTGTTATAAAGCATCTATGCAGGGTTGCTCATACAATAATCAAATGTTGTAGTTTTCTCGAGTATAATCATGAAGATGTCAAAATGCGTCTATTTGCCTTTTCTTTAGAGGGTGATGCTTTGAATTGGTTTCATAATTGTCCTGAAGATTCTTTTGCTTCTTTACAAGACATTGTCAATGTTTTTACAGATAGATATGGTGATCAAGGTAGCTTGCCTTGTGCCCCTAACATTGTGCAACAGAATGAGAGTGATCTTGTAAAGGATCCAGCTGTCAATGAAAGATTTCAAGACAATTCTCCATATCAAAATGTGCCATCCACTTGTACCATTGCAAGACAAATCCATGACAGTGGAAAAACAGGGACAAGTTGTCAAATCAGTGTCAACAATGAAAGGGAAAATGATAAGAAAATTATAGAAGAACTAAAGTAGCTGGTAGAAAATATGGACTTTAATCAAGAAAAATTTCTAACTGATTACATCAAGGATATGATAACTTTGTACACCCACCTGGAAAAACGTGATAAGGAGATGGAAATCATGAAAATTAAACACTCTGATCACGTAGCCACCATAGTAGAAAAGTGTGCTCAGGAAATGGAAACCATGAAAGCTAATCATGATAGGGAAATTAATTCTATGCAAAGCAAGTTATTAGCCCTAGAGAAAAATATGGCGATCATGGAATTTAATCATTCAAATCACGTGACTGACATGGAAAGAAGTTATCAAGAAGAAATAAGTTCGATTCAAAACAGATTGTTAACTATGGATGAAGAAATGACCAGCATGAAATTCGAATATAATAATCAATTAGCTATCATACAAAAAAATCATGAGAAAGAAGTAAACTCTCTACAACATTACTTGATGACCATAAAAGAAGATAATGACAAAGTAATAAAAAATATGGAAGCTGGTCAAATATATCTTCAAAATAAGTTATTGACCATGGAGGAAAACCATGCCAAGGAAGTCAGTGCTATGAAGGATGAATACTCTACCCAGATGGACGCCATAACCATACAGGTACAGAAACTTCAGCATCAGTCAGAAGATGAAAGAAACAAGGAAATGTTGATAGATCATAAGCCTCCTTGTCTGCTGCAGCAAGCTCCATCTTATTATGAGGAGGTCATTTGTTTCATTGAAAAATGGCTAATTAAGGGTGACCCAAATAAAATAGAAATTGATAAGAATCAGAGGCAGAATGAAGAAAAACATGTCATAGATATCCTACATACTTCATCTGAGAGTTTTGAAGCAGACCGTTCCACATCATCAGTGATATAGCCTACCACAAAAAAAAGACGCAAGAGAAAGAGAATGAGAAAGCGATTTGATGCATAAGATGGCCGCGAGCAATTTGATTTTTGGATAGGAAAAAGTCCTACCGTACGCAAGATTAGACATGGCACATCCGAGAAACAACCGACAGATTTGCCTGAAAGCAGGAAAATGCTCAGATTGCACTATATTGAACGCATCTGATGCCATGGGGCATCTTTGTATTGTATTTCTAACCTTATGCCCTGTTATTTCAGTATTTCATTTTGTAGTTAGATTTGTGTTTTTCATGTTGTTAGACTAGTTAATAAATGAAGAGCTTATATTTTTCCTGTGCTTAACGTTATATGATGATTTTTAGATTCACGCTACTTATGTTATGTTGTGTGTTGCTTGGATGCAGATTCTGGATTCTCACATTCCTCTAGTGCAGCAACGTGTCCCCAAGTAGAGCCAGATGTTGACCACTACGTGTCAACGACCCATAGCAGTACAACCCCTTTTTTCGCAAAAGGGATAGTGCCTAATAGATGTGATCGTGTCGTCCAGCTATCATTATCAGCTTGATCATTAGCTTGATCATCATCTTATAATGTAAACCCATTCTGCATATGTATAATGTAAATAATCTCAGTAGATCTATGTTGTGTATGTAATTACCTAGGTAAACCTACTTTTATGGTGATGATCTACATTCCGAGAGGTTTTTTGTCTCACCAATCCATTCTCGGATGGTCAGCAGAGTTTTCCTTCAACCTTACCCCAACACCGGAATGGATTTTGTCACTGGGATATTAGGCGAGTCCTAGTTTCTAGATCAACTCTATGTAAAAGTGATTTGGGAATAATCCTAACTATTTGGTTAGGTTATTTCATTACAAATTGCTTGGTCTGCTAGATTATATTTGTGTCGCAGAATTGGGTAGTTTGTGAGGGTCTTTTGCAAATGGGTTTTCCCCTTTGAGATGTAAAAAATGTGAAAATCATGATGCAAAGGGTCTTGAGGGTTGGAAAAATAATTTATCCCCGCATAGGTTAATTAATTAAATTTTCTAGCCAAAATTAATAAAAATCCTAAGCCAGAAATTTAATTAATTCTAGGTCTTAGGTAAATTTAAATTCTCTGAAGACAAAATTCGTCGGTCCTTAAAAATTAAATTTTAAAAGATCCAGGGACTAAGGTAAATTAATTATTTTGCTAAATTTTAAGCCTTTGGTCCCTGGTGTTAAGTCAAAGTCAAAATTTTGAGGAAATTAATTCAAAATTTTAATTTTTGAATTAATTAAAATGCATTTAATTAAAAAAAAATCGAATTTCCTCAAGAATTTAAAATTCCGACGGATGAGATTAAAAGAAATTTTGATCCTCATCAACAGTCAAGATTGCTTTGACCAGGATCGCTCAAACTAGCCATTGGAAGATTTATCTTTAAATAGGAGGTTATTTTTCAGTCAGTTCATCCGACCTTCGAGTTGTGTGCTAAGCAAAAAGCTCTCTTGTAATCTTTTTTTTCTGAATAATAAAGGAAGACTTTGGGGTTAATTTTTGTCGGTGTTACTCTTCATAGAAATACTATATGTATCGTTTTTCATGTGTAAATTTTTTTTAGCCATTGATAATAGTTTCTGATCAGTGATTTGTGTACAGGTATCTTGCTCAGTCACTGGAATTTGAATAATAATCTAAATTCTGAACATAATAGCAAGTATCTCTATTTGTCTGAGTTTTATTATTGTTTTCTCACACTATGTTGATGGTTGAATTGAGTTTTGCAAGAAAATCTTGATTTTTAGATCATCAGGCGTTCGGGGAAGTTTTCAATTGGACCAGCCAACTCCTGATCCATGTTTTTTGAAGAGCCCAACTTAATTTGATCTCGGGCTTATCATAAGATATTTTTTATGCATGATGCATGAAGGGTTTTGAGCTCAACACCTCCTTTAAAAATTAAAAAAAAATTAATTTTTTGTGTTAAATCGATAGATTTGGTTGTTGAGAGCTTTAGATTATCAGATCTGGGAGCAGAGTTGGACTCACACTCCCTAGATCTGATAGATCTTCCATTCATATACGTAGATCTGTAATTATTTTTGGTTTTCTGACTTGGATTTTTCTGGGTTTTTGTATATATCGTTTAGGTGTTTTTTTTGTTGTCTTGCAGCTACAGATCTAAAGGAGAAATATGAAATATGTATAGAGTCCAAATCTAGGCCCTAGAGGGTAAGATCTGGATCTCTGGGGTTCATCAAAATCGTTTTCCAGGGATATTATTCAGACATTTTACAGTCCAAGGGTTTAAATTTATTTATTTTTATTTTCAGATCTGGAAATTTCTTAAGAGTTTCATTAGCAAATCTGAAGCAATTGGATTCGATTTTTTAATTAAAAAATTTCGGAAATTTTAAAAGGGGTTTCTCGGCCACCTGTCTGCTGCCTAAGGATTTCCAACAAGAATTTTCGAATTTGTTTTCCTGCCTTGGGTTTATTCTTGCTGCATTCTTCTATTTTTTGGAAGATTTCAAAAAAAAAAATTACATTTTTGTTCTCCTTATCTTCGTTCCGCTGCCATCCCCCTGATGTCTTCCCTCTGCCATCAGATCCCTCTCTATGCTGCATTTCTGCCCTCCAAACCCTCACTATCTCAATAATCCTCAACCTGTTGTTGCATCTCTGCTACTCCAAAGCAACTCCTCGAAAATCATCATTCCGTAGTCTTTACCCTCTATCGATCCGGAGCTTCATTTGCCTTCATCCATCGACCTGCGTTATTTTTCTTTTTTACACTTTACGTTGCCTTCAATCTGCAGCAACAAGCTGCACTCTTCCTTGGCCCAGTCCATCAAACCTTTTTCTGCACTCTGCTGCCATCAACCCTCCCATGTTTCTCCTCGTAATGCCTAACCCTCTTCTCCTATGGCTTACCTACTTGCGTTGCTCCGTCCAGCTCCTTCAACCCGTGGTTTCCCTTCCTCATTGTCAGCCCTCTCCGTCTGCACGCAAATCTACTTCGTAACCCTCACGCAGGTCCCTCCATCACTCATCTCCCTCGCTATGTCTCCTCCTTCCGCCGTCAGAACCTGCGCTGCAAGCACAACAACGATCACACTTTCGATTTTTTTTATTTTAGTTTCATTTGTGTTTTATGATAGTTAAGGGTTAGCGTATGCACATTCTTTTTTAAGTTTCATTTGGTTTTCATTTGTATATTTATGAGTTAGGTTTAGAATTTAACATTTCAATTTTTTTATTTTCATTAGTATCATTGTGATCTAGATTTGTTTTTATTTCTTTTTCATTTTGTAATTTATGAATTTTATTTTTTTATTTAAAATTCTAAAACTAAAAAAATCTAAAATATTTAAGAATCTAAAAATTTAAAATTTTAAAAAATCTAAAATCTTTGAAAAAACAATAAAAAAAGGTTTTTCTTTCTTTTAATTGTGACATCTGATTTTAAATTTTTATTTTTGGTACTTTTTTTATTTTTATTTTAAAATTTAAAAACTATAAAAAAAAATTAAAAACTATAAATCCTAAAGATTTAAAAAATCTAATTTGTTTTTTTGTGACTTTAAAATTTGGAATAAAATAAATTAAAGGACTTGCGCTTTCACATTAAGTATTTTTAATGTGGCCTGTGGCCCATTAAAAATCTATTTTATTGACCCTTTGATTTGTTTTTCTCATTTTTTCACATTAAATTAAGTTCCTAAGGAATAATTAAATTGTTTATCTGAAGTTCCTTAGTGTTATTTGGTGATTAAATGTATTTTTGATATTTCTCTATTGTCAAGTGCGATAAACATTTTAAATCATATTGCCTGTTGGAGGAAGTTAAATGTTCTAAATCTGAATTCTTAACGATAATCATTTTAGATCTGGAAACCCTTGCATGAAACAGTTTGGGCGTTTATATTGATCATATACCTGATTGTCATTATTTGTTTCATATTGGAAAATTGTTCTAGATAGCTTGTTTTATTTAGTCTATGGTTAATGCTCACATTAAAGGCACTAGGCTGTAGTCATTTTTATCTTGTGATTGTGTCTATCTATCTCAATTGACCGAGACTTATTCTAAATTCATCAAGTTGTCCATCATTAAAATCTCCTAAAGTCTGTGTTTCATAGGTTATCATCATCCATTTACCTTAGGGACTAACCCCCCTTGACTTGTCTAGGAGGGAGTCTAAACGGAGTGAGTAAGGATTAAGAGTGACAGCCTTACTCTGAGTATTGTCGCGCTGCCTAGACACTTTTTGCAACAACAGAACCATGACAGACAAAGTATCGAACCAATGCCAACTACTAAGAATGATTATGGTTGCACAAATGATTGGTCGTGGTGGCATTTGAATAGGTGCTTGAAAACTTTATATAAATGTGCATCAGTCACTATACACTCGTATATTTCTCTTTATTTCTTTTGATTGATTGGTTGATTGACTATTGTAATAGACTTTGTTAGACTATCTAGTTGAACAGTCTTCTTGCCATGTTGGCATGTTATGCACGTGAGTTAGCTTTGATTATTAGTGGCCTTGTATGTGAGCGTAATTGACTATTATGATTCCTCAAAGTTGCATAAGGATGTGAGGATATCTAATGTAAACACAATTCCAGGGGTTTATCGAAAAATTAAGACATTCATATTTATGGTTAACCACATTAGTGCCTATCACAGTCACACCCTTTGGTATCTTAGGGGAAACCCTAAACCTATTTATTGGTGACGCTCTATTATGAACATAATATATAAAATAATATAATTAAATAATTCATAATCCTGCCTAGGTATATATATGGGGCCCTCATTGTATTCCATCATATCAATTCTCACACATTTATTCAATATATATTTATTTATCCTCAATGGATACCTTTGTTTTCCAAATATTCTTGATTATTAGTATGTGAACCATGTTTGGTTGTCACATTTGGTATCAGAGCCTCATTGTCTGATCCTGGCCTTTGGAAATTCTCTTATCAAAGCTAGTTTACTAATCCCTGACCATTGGTCATAGAGGCTTTTAGCCACAAAAAAAAAAAAAAGTTGAAGTTTATTTGTATCAGGTCATTAACCATAATCAAGCCTTTGGCCACTCTATGTCTAAAATTTTGTGGAAGATAAGATAAGATAATTTTATTAATGTCCACGGGTGACCACAAGAGTAGGTCAATAGGACTAAAAGATACATCCGCGGTAAATACAAGACATGTGAGTGCAAATGTAACTGCATTGTAAATCAAAGCTAAAAAGACTAAAATATGACTGAAAATAAAACTAAAATGAAATAAAGGTACAATTAATGGATGTATAAAATTGCATGGAATGACCAAAAATGAGAAATACAAAGTATGTATGTTGTTGGATTGTGTATCTCCAAAATAGATGAGTTTAATGAGGTCAACATCTCTCGGACCTGATGACTGATGGTGAGGGTGGAAAGCAAGGCAATCTCTCCCTATCTAGGTCCTATGGAACTGTCGGGGAAAAAAATGAAGTAATTCCCTTGCAAGATCAAAGAAAAGATAATTAATTGACGTGTAAACCCAAGTCCTTGAACAGAAGATTTGAAAAGAAAGGATAGAAAAAATATATATTTCAAAAAAAGTAATCATTAAAATAGCAACAACAATTGTGCCACATTCTGTTGTACCACAATTCTGTTCCAATCCTAATCATACCACATTTTGTTCCACCATACCATCCACATCCATCGTACCTTGTATGGTCCATTCACGTTTTACAGTCACCATATTCCACAGTTAGTTGTCACCAAACAATCGTACGACAAGTCTATACAATCATTCTTGTGCTCATACCTATCTGTACTCTCATTTCTACACCCGTTTGTAACACCACATCCACACAGCTACTTCCACCTTTAGGCCAGATTCATCTTGGATAAGGCCGAGTTCATTTTGGCCATCTCTCGCTCTCTCTTAGACGTGGCCATAGAAGAGGCTTATCTTCTCTTCTTCTTCTTCAGAAAATCTGCATTTTGTTGAGCCTTTGTGGACCTCAAATTGCAGAAATCTTCAGTGAGGAAAAGTCGTTGGTTTTATTCCAATTTGTTAAAACGTTCCTTGGATTTAAGAGAAGACTTCATTGTTTTTCCCTTCTTGTAGCAACTAATAAAATTTCTGATTTTGGGAGCGTGGGTTTTACCCATTGGTATCCCTATCTCTCCACCTTTTGGAGAGGCTTGGTAGTCTGACTTCGTTGGTTTATTTCATTTTGCATGCATTTTAATTTAATTTGCTACATATTTTAAATCCATAACAAGTTTAGATTTTTTGCATGCAAGCACTTTTTAGTTGATCTTATTTGGCTTGAACATAGTTCCAAGTTTACTTATGCTTCACCATTAAACACATTTTACATTCACAAGTATTTGGACAAATTTTCTCCATAAAGTAACATTTTATTTCATGTCAAGAAAGTACATTTCAAGTAGAAGTTTTTTTTTTTAGCTGAAGCAAGAATCGTTCCTTCTATTCACTTAAAGCTGGAAAATAGTTTACATAGAATACAACCAACCCAAAGGTAAACTTTGGGTGCTGCGCCTACCGCGCGAAATCGGGTCAAGGGCCCACAGAACAAAACACACCACCTAAACCATTCAATCTGTCTTCCGAGAACTGACGGACCCGATGATGAAATAAAACAGAACGAAAACTTAAAAAAGAATTTAAGCGGACCCGATAATGAAATAGAGACCGTAATGAAAAGAATTCGGGTCCGCTAAGGGGATATCCCTTAAGCAAGTTGATCGCCCATAATCCACCGATCCTAACCTTGATGAGAAAAAAGCACGGAAGATAACCCGGGCCCTCCAACTTGCACAGCTAACCTTAGTCGTTGATTTGCTTCTACTAAATCCAACGGTTATAATGAATATTGGGCTCGAAAGAAGAATGAGGAATATCTGCCCGATAAGGGCAGTATTCTCTCTCCTCCCAGAGCCATGTGTTGAACAGTTAATGGCATCGGGCACAATCCTAATAAACCGCTGAGGGTAATGAGGGCGTCTGAAAACCGCTTTAACTGTAGCACACCTCTTTTTGCCACGGTTTTGCTTCACGCACTTCCATTTGCTCCACTTTTTGGGTCTTCTGCTTTGCGAACCCTTATCATCCATCAACTTAATTATCAATTGGTTGCTTCTCCTTTCTGCACTGATAATGCTCCTTGTCTGCACTTGCCAGCGTGCAGCAATCCTCACGCAGTTTCCCTGTGGGAACCGACTCCCACGAACTTTTGTAGCCTCTTATATAGAGAACCCCTTCATTTGCCAGCCAATCCACCTGTCTGTTGGTGTTTCTGCGAACATGAACAAATGTAAGAGTTTTGAAGATTCTTAGGTGAGATTGAATGTGATGATAGACCTGCAGAAGTCTCCAGTGGTTCGAAACTTTATCTAGTGCAGTGCTAGTGCCTATCTTTTTGACCGAATTAATAGTTAATTCGGAGTCTGCCTCTATGATCGTGTTCTATAAATTGGAATAGATCAGAATTTCTAAGCATTGCTCAATGGCCATGAGTTCCACCATATTGTTGGTGGCATTCCCCAAATGATTATGAAAGATAACTTTTATGTTACCTTTTTCATCTCTTATCACTCCTCCGTAACCAGCGTCCCCAGGGTTCCCTTTTGAGGCTCCATCTATATTGAATTTCAAAAAACCATGGGGAAAGGGTTGCCAGAAAGCCTTTCCATCTATAGTGTGTCTTGCGGTCTTGTTCATGCCTTGAGGGTCAAAAGGTTGGAGCCCCAACAATCTCAGAATGTGACCATCCTAGTGACAAGTGGGTTTCTCAGGTGGATGCTTTAGAAGGGCATTAACAGTTTCTTTGAGCTGCTTTAAGATCTGCGTGATGATGCTTTGGGTTGTACCAAATTTGTCCTTGAAAATCTTGTTGTTACTTCCAAACCATAGTTGCGGGGG
>APFE031045092.1:99160-114002 GCA_000404065.3 Pinus taeda
ATATGCCAAGTCCCTTTTTGCACTAACAATTTGTTTGCAAGTGTTTTCTGTGTTTTCAAGCGACAGGTTTGCCAGCTCTGTTGGAGGGCGAGGACTTCTTCGGCGGAAATAGTCACCTCCCAGGATACCAAGGATCCCACATGCTGTTCAAGCCATCAAGCTCTTAAGACACCAAAAAGAGATTTACTCAAGAGGGAAGTATCTTGATCTCTTAGCTTCGTTTCTATTTTGAAAGCCAAAGCAAATTTTCTCTTTTCATTTAAAAGCATTCGTTTCCATTTTGAGCATAAAAAGAAATACAAACAAAAATATTTTAATTTCTGAAATAACAACGTTTTAAGGCACTGATCATTTGTGTGGTACATGCTCATCGTATGGTTAAAGGCTATTGTTTATATTTCGTTTTGATTTTAGATCTCAGATTGACAATCTTATTTAACTCAAATAATTCTCCTAGAACTTTTCATCTTAGCTTTAGGCTTAACTTTCCATTTAGGGACCACCCCCCTTAGCTAGCCTAGGAGATAGCTAAAAAGGAGAGAGTTGGGATCAGTGTGACAGCCCCTTCTCTGAGTTCCCTGCCACCAACCACACCTTGTGGGGTTGAAGGCTTTTCTCGCTAACTGTGTAGGTAGGTGCGGGCGGCAGGGTCAGCAGGGCTGAGAAGCTCAAGCCTCGCTTTTATGGGCCATACAGAGTGATACACAAGATTGGACAGGTTGCATATGAGTTGGAGTTGCCCCAAGGCAGCAAGATTCATAACATTTTTCATGTATCATGCCTGAAGAAGGCATTGGGGCAGCAGATGACCGTGACAGATGAGCTACCACCCATGGATGATGAGGGGCATTTGGTATTGCAGTCGGAGGCTATCATTGACACTAGGGAGAGGCAGTTGCGAAGTAGGACGGGCCGAGAATTCTTGGTGAGGTGGAAGAATTTGTCGGATGAGGATGCCACTTGGGAGAGTGAGAAGATCTTACAGCATCCATCACTTCAGTTGCTTGAGGACAAGCAACATTTTGCCGAGGGAGACTGTAATATTCCTGATTAGCTATGGCTAATTGGAATATTCGATTTTGTTCAATTTTTGCCTTCTATAGTTATTTGTAAATAAAAAGTGAGGAAGGGGGAACATAACTCACTTTATAATAAAAAGTCACTTCCTAGGTAGCACAATGTTGTGACTTAAAGAGGAGCCAAGGGGGCCAAAGGGGGACGCAGAAATGGAACCCACGCAAACACATGGAGGAACTGCATAGGAGGAAAAGGACACGTGGCAAGAGGGGAATCATGCAGGAGGAGGTGAGCCTAGGGATTGTGAGAGGCAGAGGCTATAAAATAGATAGGAGCCCCATCATTTTCGATCATTCAGTTATGTGCATTTTGAGCTAGTCGTTTCGACTTCTGAGCACGATGGTTGTTTAGCTAGTCTGTAGCATCGTTTAGTGCATTGAGTGTCTCCGTTCGGAGATCTCACCCTTAAGCCCCGAGGGATTCGAGTGCCTGCTCGGGCAAGGTATTTCCTTTGGCATTTCAGCAGTAGTTTTATCAGCATTCCAGTAGCAGTTTCAGCAGCGTTTTGGAGGATTGCGCAGCACTGGGAGAGGGACGCAGTTCTTTCTGGCAGCAGTGTTGGATTGGAGTTTTTACAGGAGGATTCATGCTGGGTGTTTGAGCAAGGGACCAACCTTTGCCTATTGGAGGATTTTTGGCAGAGTTCCAGGTAGAGTTTAGAGGGGTTTTCTTTAGTGGCAACGCAGAGCACTGAGGAACTGCGCAGAACCCTAAGGGGGTGATTTTCAGGGGTCAGCTATTCCAGGAGAGCTTTCTGGTTTTTCTAGGTTTCTTGAGTAGAGCCTGATTCCAAAGTTTTAGCATTTTCAGAGGGGAGCAGCCCCAAATAATTATGTTTCCTAGCAACAGCAGTAGCACAGCAGTTCTCCAGCAGCATCCATGCAGAGAGGCCATTTCTTGTTATTCTGAGAGATTTTCTTCACTTGCCTTGTGCAAGTCGAGGTGCCATATGTCTGATCACCTCTTGTACTCATTTTATTGCTCTGTATAATAAAATGACTTAGCATTTCTCATTGCATTCCTTGTGTATCTGCTTATATTTCCGGTTTACATTATTATATGTTGTTCTATTGTTACTTTATCACTTCTGGGTTATTATATCATTTGCACATGTTTGGTTGGAGTTTTTGCTGGGGTTTGAGGAATATTCTAGGTTAGGAATATTATAGTATCCTATTTGATAATGTCCAATCCTTCTCTGCAAAGGTTAGGTTCCTGCTACCAGTTATCCTCCCAAAACCAAGCTTGATTCCCACTTCTGATCTCCCAGAAACTATGATTCTGAACTAAGGCTCTGTTCTCCCAGGCATTGTTCCAAATGTGGGAACCCCTGATGTGACCTGTCATTCGAATGTGGTCCCTTTCTTGCCAGTCTTTTGCATATTTCCGTTTCCAGAGCTTTGCCCATGGGTTTCTCATTTGCTTTAGCCATCTCCACCAAAGTTTTGCCCCCAAAACTTTTCTAAGAGTATCTGGGTCATGGAGACCCAAGCCCCCATAGGTTTTGGGTTTGCATAGCTTGTCCCAAGCTACCAGAGCCCATTTCTTTTTCCCTCCCCCTTTACCCAAAGAAAATCTCTTTGGATGTTCCTGATTTGATGAGTAATTGCTTTTGGGGCCAGGAGCGCTGAGAACATGAAAATTGGAATGGTTTGCACGACAGCCTTTGTAAGAACTAACCTGCCTGCTAAGTTCAACAATCTACTCGTCCATTTACTGAATTTCTCCTTCAATTTATTAGTCACTAGCTCCCAAACTTCCTTACTCCAAGGTTTTTCAGTGAGAGGAATTCCCAGATATTTGGAGGGAAGATGATCTCTTTGAAAGCCTAGAATTCTCGAGAGATTTCTCTGAATAGAAATGTCAGTATTGAAAAAGAAAACTTTAGATTTTGTGAGGCTTACCTCTGTGCCAGCAGCCATGGCAAAATCTTGTAGGATTTGTTTGAAAGCTTTGGCTTCTTTGACTGTGGGTGTGCCCTGCAGCATGGTGTCTTCTACAAATTGTTGATGAGTCAAAGTATCCCCATTCTGAGTTAGTTTGAGTCCCTGAATTCTTCCTTCCACCTTGGCTAAATTGATCGCTTTTCTTAATCCTTCCATCATGAGAATGAAGGGGAAAGGGGAAAGTGGATCTCCTTGCCTGAGACCTCTTTAAGGCCAAAAGGTCTTAGATGGAGAGCCATTGAGAAGGATTGAACAATTAATTGTGGTAACCAGGGCCATGACCCGTCTTATCCAGTTGTGGGCAAAGCCATACGCTTTTAGAATCGCTCTGATGTAAGACCAACTAAGCTTATCATAAGCTTTCGCTATGTCAAGCTGTATGATCATGCTCGCTTGCTTATTGGTCTTGAGAGAATGAACCACTTCATGAGCTTGAATGATGTTATTGAGAATTTGTCTACCTTCCACATATCCAGTCTGCTCCTCTGACATGAGCGTTGGCAGAAGGAGTTTAAGTCTGTTAGCAATTAATTTAGAAATGATTTTGTACACCACATTGCATAGAACTATGGGTCTAAATCTGTTTGTCGTCATGGCTTTTTCTTGCTTAGGGATTAAGGCTATGAAGGATGCATTAAGCGCTCTTAGAACTGTTCTTGATTTTCTCGAATCCTCCACCACATCCAGAATATCATGTTTGACTATTTCCCAGCATGTTTTGAAGAAGTCTACATTGAAACCATCTGGGCCTGGGGCTTTCCCATTGTGCATCTCTTTGGTTACTTCAGTAACGTCCTCTTTAGTCACTGACCTGTTAAGATTATAATTATCTTCCCTGGTTACCAGCTTCGGAATATGCTGAGTGAAGCTCTTAATAAATTGAGATCTGTCTATTGTCGTCTCCTCTGCTATGCTTTGAAAATGTTGTACCAGTGCAGACTCCATTTCTTTGTGAGTGTTTACTTCTTTCCCTTGAGGATCTATGAGTTTTGTGATTCGATTATGAGCCCTGTGTTCCATGGTAGACTTGTGAAAGAATCTTGTGTTTCTTTCCCCTTCTTTAATCCATTGCACCCTTCATTTCTGTCTCTAGAAGATTTCCTTCTGCTTACATCTGTCATCCCATTCTTGTTGAAGAGAGTCAGCTTGCTTTTTCCTTTCCTCTGTAAAGCCTTCAGAGATGAGACTTTGGTTAGTTTCCTGTAATTTCTTTTCCACTTCTCCTTTGGCTTTAAAAATGTTGCCAAACTCATTTATGTTCCATTCTTTAAGCCTTAGCTTGATGTGTTTGAGTCTCTGTTGCAGGAGGAACATTTTTGTGCCCTATATGGGCATGTCTTCCACCCACCATTTCCCAATGTTAGTTATGAAGTTAGGGTGAGTAAGCCAGATGTTTTCAAACCTGAAAGGTCTATTCCTCAGAGTGCCAATACACGAAGCTTCTAGCTGAATAGGCCAGTGGTCCGAGCCTCCGAAAGGGAGGATGAAAGCAGTTAGGACACAGCCATTGAGAAGGAGTTCCTCCGAGATTATGAACCTGTCTAGTTTTGAGGCAACTTGAGAAGCTCCTCCTGTCTTATTGTTCCATGTCAAGGTGCCATTTATTGTTTCCATGTCAACCAACCTCATGTTGACTAGGAAGTTCTGGAAGGCAATGGAGTCTCTCTCAAGTATTCTGGTCCCTCCTTTTTTTCTGTGAGTGATCTAATCATATTGAAGTCCCCTCCCAGAATCTAGGGCATTACTAGGTGTCTCTCTCTCAGCTCCTCCAGTGAGGTGAGGAGCCTGAGTTTGTCTTCAAGTTTTTGAGGACCATAGACATTTGTGATCATGTAGCATTCATTGACCCCCAAAGGTTGGATAACCATTGAAATATGGTTCCTAGATGCCTCAGCATCTAGGATACCAAATTTCTGAGGATTCCAGGGAGAGAGAATTCCTCCCATTGTATTATTTGCCTTGACTTCCAGGTACTCATATTTAGTAAGCCATTTGTTATGAATTTCTCTGATTTTATCTATTGAGCATTTTGTTTCCTGTATAAACACCATACCTGGTTTTCCTTCTTTTATTCTAGTACTAAGATTTCTTTGTTTCCTTTTACTTCCTAGTCCTCTGATGTTCCAGGTTATGAGCTTCATAATGATGGGTTTGTAAAAGAGTAACTGGTGAGATCTTTCATCTTTCTTGAATTGATCATGAGTTTCCCACACTCTGTCAGCAATTCGTTCTGTCTCTTCCTTACTCTTTTCTTGCCTGGGTTCTTGGTGGAGTGTCCTAATGTTACCTCCATAAATTTAACCCCTCTGTTCTCCTGGTTGTCGTGATTCCTTTTGACTCCAGAAGCCTTAGTTTGAGATCTACTGAGAAATAGTTGTTGTACTCTATCAAACTCCTCTTGTGGTAGAGAGTCAATCCCTTTGTTGGTTCCTTGCTCTAGAAACTTTTCTAGATCAATATTCTCCCTTTCAAGAATCTTCTGAAGGTTGTGGTCCTCCGTGCCTCCTTCACTTGGGGTCATCTCATGGTCCCTGCCAAGTTCCATAGTGCTTGGTAGCTCCCTTTTGTTCATTTTTTTCCTGTATGATTTCCATGCTATCCTCTTTTTCCTTCTTTGCATGATTGTCCTCTAGCTCCCTGTCCCTTCCGTTTTTCCCCTCCCCTTCTTCTAAAATATCGAAACTGTTATGACTTGGTAGCTTATTCTCCCTAGGTTTCTTTTGGTACTTTTTACCCCCTCCTTTCCCTCTGCCTCCCACTTTGGTGAAACCTTCAGGGTCTTTTCCTGTATTGACTTTCAGATTGTCCTCCCTTTTGTTGAGTGGGCACTCTCTGAAGAGGTACCCATGTTCATGACATTTACGGCATCTGAATGGGACATGTTCATAATCTACCGCTTGTACCCATTCCTCATCATAAACCTTAAGGATGACTTCATCTGGGAGTGCTCCCGATAGGTCCATCTCTACACATATGCGAGCGAAGGAAGTATATTCACCATGCAGAGTCGCCTCTGATATCTTTATAAAATGCCCTAATTTATTTCCTATAGCTTTTAAGGATTCAGGCAGCCAATAATCTAAAGTAAGGAGTATAGTCTAATCCATACCGGGACCGAAGTGAACGTTTCTCGCTCTGGGACAAAGTTCATTACCCATGGTCACATGTAAAGGCCAGTTACAAAATAGAAGTAGGGTCCTCCTTCGAAAGCTCTGTCTTTGTCCTCTAGGTTATTGAAAACCACTATGAAGAAGCCCTTGGACCCAAGATGCAGATTTATTTCTCCCTTTGGTTTCCAATTATTTCTTATCCAAGTGCACAGAGTCTTCTCTGTAGGCCATATGCCCATAAACTTACATATGACCGCGTAAGTCGCCATGTGGTCTCTATGCAACTATAGTGCAGGGTCATTTAGGACCACCTGGGGTTTAAAGTTTGTCTTGGGTTTACAGGGTCCCTTCATAGATGTGTTCTCAGTTCTCTTACTATTGTTTCCTTTTTCCGTTTCTCTCCTGACTTCCTCGTGGATCTCTTCCTGTTCATGGGATTTTCTTTTTTCCGACTCTTGAGTGCCTGTTTTCTTTGTTTCTGTTTCCGTTGGTTTCTGGAAATTGCTCAGACTCGCCTCCTTGCTTCTATCTGATACCACGTTACTGTAGGAGGGAGTGGAGCTCCCTCCTCCGTGCCCCTCCATTGTTACCAGCTCGTATCTGTCACCCCTTTTTCAAAACCCTAGCCTCCGTCCAGCCTCCATAACCTTTTCCAATTTTTTGACTCTGTCAGAAAGCCTAGGAACCACATTTCAAGTAGAAGTTAATTCTCATTGTTTGGTTAATTTATTTACATGCCCCAAGCATCACTAAAACTTACCTCCAACTTAAGTTGGTCGAATAGAATTTTAGGGACCCTCTACCTCTATTGACTCCTCATTGTGAGATCCAAATATTTGGGCGAGGATGAGGTCTAAGGACTAGAGTTCAATTGTAAATTTGTCATAGTACTAATTAATAAAATAAACCAAGAACAACATTCCATCACATTTGCTTTGTTTGCAAAGTTCGTAAATTTCTTGCTATCTTGATAGTTTAAAGTCTCACATGTGAATCTTATTTCAAGAGGCACTTTGGATGCAAACATTGTAATCTCTTTTAATTTTGCAACAAGTTTAATTTTCTTGTACATGGAAATTGGCTCATATTTTGGTTTAATTGCATATTTTTATGAATGGTTGATTTCACTTTCAAGTACTATTATTTTGTGTTGCAATCATAATTGCATCTTGGTGTAACATTTGAGTTCTTTTTATCATGTCATTCTCACAAGTAGATTTCTAATTGTATATTTTTGAGCAAGATAGTTTATGTTGATTTGGGGTAGCATCATATGTGCTCTAGCCATGAAAATTGGTGGAGAGGCTAAAGCACATGAATCTCCAAGACCCAGAATTGGTTTGGGGAAATTCCACCCGGTTAGAGAGATATTAAAAATAATTAATATTTTTAATGGGTTCCTAAGTCTAAACTTATGAAAAATATTAATGGGTATTAATATAAAACTGGGTGAGAATGTTCTAAAAGACGTGGATCAAGCCAAATCTAATATTAGCCGTTGATTAGAGATTTAATCTCAGTCGTTGAAGACTCAACAGAAAAAGTATAAGAGGAGGCTTGAGGGTCAGTTGGAGATACACCAAGATTGATCAACTAGTTCAATTTTCTAGAGTGGGGTTTGCTGAGAAAATTCGAACAAGTGATCAGAGTGGCAGCAAGGGGCAATGAGTGCATAGCAGAGAGGCTGAGATAGTGTCAAAGGACCAGCGTAGAGGCAGAAGAGGCTACGTAGAGCCAGCAGGAGCCTCGCAGAGGGCCAGAGTGACTACGCAGAGGCTAGCAGTGCCTGCATGGATGACACAGAAGGCCAGAGAGCCAGCACAAAGCAGCAAAATGATCACACGGGGGGCTTCTGAGTGACGCAAAGGCCAAGAGGGCTGACGTAGAGCTTCAGAGAAGCGTCAGAGAGATTTTCATGGAGCAGACTTGTTGAATATTTGCTTCCGAAGAGAGGTATTACTGCCAGATAGATATCTCTGTTGGGTGAGCCAGTTTGGCACCCTAGTTGTACTCAAGAAAGCTACTTAATAATAAAACCCTCAGAACTACTGCACTGGTTTTCCCACAGTGGGTTTTTCCGGGGACGATTGTCCAAAAATAACGGTGTCCCTTGTGTGTTTGTCTATATTTTCAATTGTTGATCTGTAAATGGTTGAGACTGCATTTGTGTTTATTTACAGTATTTATATGATTAAATAACTTGTTGAGTAATAAACAAGTAGGAGAAATAAACCAAGTAATGCAGGAAGAATTTCTAACGTGTTAGACTTAAAAATTTCAACATGGTATCAGAGCGTTGCAGATCACAGGAGAGCTGAAGGCACCAGCTAAATCAGAAAATTTGCAGCAGAAATAGCTATCCCGAGAGACAGAAGTTGTTCCTAAGCAGAAAGCAGCAAAGGAGTAACGCACATGGCCAGCGTCATCATTTCGAGCCAGAGAGAGAGCCAACGCAGAGGCAGAGGAAGGCAAAAGAGGCTCACAAAGAGCCATGTCATCCTACTCAGTCAGGTAGGCTTGATGCAGTTGGCCAAAGGAGCGATTCAACCTTGACGGGATTGCACAAAGCTAAGAGGCTCAATTTCTTCAGCTGCTGGTGCCTAGGGAGTTGTGGGCAGATTGTGGTTTGGGAAGCTAGTGGGGTGTTGTTGCTGTCGAAACAGAACAATACCTAACGGGATAGAACCAAGGTAGAGGGAGTCGCTGCCTTGAGGGATTTCTAGCCAAGAAATCCAGATCCGAGTTTTGCAGTTGCAAAGAGGATCAGAGAGGAGCAGTTCGACAATTGGCAGGAGGATTTCCAGGAGGGAAATCAAAACTCAGAGTCTAGGAGAGAACTTCCAAGAGGGAAGTCAAGACTCAGAGGGAGTCCACTAGAAGAGCAAAGATGGCAATGAACGAACTGAGGGATCAAGACAGGTTGGACAGGGCATCCAACTTTGTCATCTGGAAGACCAAGATCCTATCTGTTCTGGATAGACATTGCATCAAGGGCTTCGCCTTGAGAACTATGGCTATCCCAGTCAACCCAGCTGATAATGAAAGGTATGAGGATGTAATGGCGAAGGAAAAGTGCATAATCCTTGATGGGGTCAAGGATCATGTGATACTGCATATTGTCGAGAAAAACACGGCAAAGGAGATGTGGGATACCTTGACGACATTGTATCAGGGCACTTCCATGCAGAGGAAGATGTTGTTGGAGAATCAGTTGCGGACATATCAGATGCAGAAGGGGGAGCATATAGATCTATACCTCAGCAGGTTGCAAGAGATTCGGGACCAACTTACTTCCATAGGGGCCACACTAGATCAGGAGTTCATGGTGAGGATCGCCCTGAATGCAGTCTCCGAGGATTGGGAGACATTTGTCCAAAGTATTTTGGGCAAAGCTGATCTTCTAGGATGGGAAGAGATGTGGGCAGCTCTTCGCCAAGAAGAGCTCAGATAGTTGACCAAAGCAGGAAGTAGCAGCAAAGGAGGTCGAATCAAGAAAGGGGAGGAGGAGGATGTGGCTCTGGCATCTGCGGGACAGCAGGGGAAGAGGAAGAAGAAGGATATCTCCAAGGTGAAGTGCTTCCACTGTGGGGAGTTGGGTCATTATGCAACTCAGTGTCCCAGGAAGAAGAATAAGGGAGAGGCTTTTGACTCCAAGGCAACTCCGGCTAAGGCGGAGAAAGAAGTCAAGACAGATGACGATTATATCATGAGTGCTCATGTACCTCTAGAGAAGAGGTGGTGTGCCATCGAGTTATAGATAGGAGGACTACAGAAGATGTAGGGGCAGTATCCTTGAGGTACCCAAACTCTGGATCAGATCCGGCTAAGGGAGCCCCGAGAGACAGTAGTAGGATGACGGATGACGGTAGAAGCAAGATGCGGATGGAGCGACAAGGCAGTGCTAGAGTGCAGTGGGGGTTGCAGCAGTGCGAGAGGCACAGAGGTGGTTGCAGCAGTGTAGGAAGGCACAAAGGTTGTTGCAGCAATGCGAGAGGCACATAGGTGTTGCAGTAGCGCAGAGGCAGTAGAGGGAGCACAAGATAGCAGCAGAGGTAGCTTCAACATTAGGGGGCTTCTAGCCTGACAAGGATGTCAGTGGTTGGGTAGATTAGTTACTTACTTCTCAGTAACTGAGTTGCAATGTGACAATTAGCAGTGGTAGTGCTATGGGAAGCACGATGCAACATGATGAGAGAGAGTTTCAGTGCAGATGCAGTGTTGGGAGGAAGGACCAGCAGCGGCATGGATACAGAGGGCGCTGCAATACAGATGTAGCATTGGCAGTGGCAGAGCAATGGCAAGTAGTATAGGAGGCAAAAGTGCAGAGGATGTTGGGCAACAGTGCAGAGGATGTTGGGCAATAGGCCAAGTATCAGCACAGGTACCAGTGCCGGATGATCAGGGTGATGTTCAGGGGTGGAGCATTACTAAAGCACATTCCTCGCTAAGAGGGAGTGTTGATTTTGGGTAGCATCGGATGTGATCTAGCCATGAAAATTGGTGGAGGGACTAAAGCACATGAGATCTCCAAGACCCAGAAATGGTTTGGGGAAATTCCACCCGGTTAGAGAGATATTAAAAGTAATTAATATTTTTAATGGGTTCCTAAGTCTAAACTTACGAAAATAAAAATATTAATGGGTATTAATATAAAACTGGGTGAAAATGTTCTAAAAGACATGGATCAAACCAAATCTAATCTTAGCCATTTATTAGAGATTTAATCTCAGTCGTTGAAGACTGAACAGAAAAAGTATAAGAGGAGGCTTGAGCGTCAGTTGGAGATACACCAAGATTGATGAGTTAGTTCGATTTTCTAGAGCGAAGTTTGCTGAGAAAATTCAAACAAGTGATCAGAGTTGCAGCGAGGGGTAGTGAATGCATAGCAGAGAGGCAGAGATAGTGCCGAAGGACCAGCGCAGAGACAGAAGAGTTTACGCAGAGCTAGCAGGAGTCACGCAGAGGGCTAGAGTGACTACGCAGAGCTAGCAGGGCCTGCGTGGGTGACGCATAAGGCCAAAGAGCCAGCGGAGAGAAACAGAACGCTGAAGCAGGGGGCTTCTGAGTGACCCAGAGACCAGGAGGGCTAACGAAAAGCTTCAGAGAAGCGTCAGAGAGATTTTCATGGAGCAGACTTACTGAATATCTGCTTCCAAAGAGTGGTATTACTTCCAAATAGATATCTATGTTGGGCGAGTCAGTTTGGCATCATAGTTGTACTCAAGAAAGCTGCTTAATAATAAAACCCTCAGAACTGCTACACCGGTTTTCCCGCATTGGGTTTTTCCGAGGACGGTTGTCCAAAAATAACGGTGTCCCTTGTGTGTTTGTCCATTATTTTCAGTTGTTGATCTGTAGATGGTTGAGATTTCATTTGTGTTTATTTTCAATATTTATATGATTAAATAACTTGTTGAGTAATAAACAAGTAGGAGAAATAAACCAGATAATGCAGGAAGAATTTCTAATGTGTTAGACTTAGAAATTTCAACAGTTTCCATGCTTTGATTTGTAGACTTATTCATCTTGAAAGCAATTATAATATCTTGTGCTAACAATTTATTGTTTCAATTTTCAAAGTTATTTTGGCTTTCCATTTGAAAGCATTTCACTTCATTTTAAGAAAGATACAATTTCATTTCTTAAAGAGAAAATACTTGGAGGGCACTGGTTGATTATGTATGTCATGCTTATCTTATGATGGTTATTGCTCATATCAGTTTTTTTCTTATAAATATTAAAGAGATAATCTATTTAACTCTAACAATTCTCCTAGAAACTCACATCCTTTTTTTAACTTAACTCTTCATTTAGGACCACCCCCCTTAGCTAACGTAGGAGATAGCTCAAACGAAGAGAGTCGGGATTAGTGTTACAACCCTTCTCTGAGTTTCCTTCCAACAACCACACCTTTTGGGGTTGAAGGCTTTTCTCACTAACTTGTAGGTAGGTGTAGGCGGCAAGGTCAACACCCATTGGAGCCGTTGTGGGGACAAGTCTTCTTGTACCTGGGAAATCTACTAACTTTTGGTTTTTGCATGTTGGATTTTAGAGTTAGATTCTTGTTCAAGTGGCGACTCCACTTATTTCATTTTTTGCTTGAAGTTTGCTTCTTGTAGATTTTTTGCTAATCTTGGACAAGAGCCTCTCTCTGGTATCCATTTTCTCTTTCAGGGTCAAGTGAGCATAACATCATGAATGATTTGTTCGCGCCTTGTGATTTTACTAACATTTCAGGCTATCCGAATTTCATTCTGGATGAAGCCATTGACCCTACTGAAGAGTTGCCTAGTTTTCTAGATTACATTGCCATCAATATTGAAACTCACCTTAGGAATTTCCACCTTTGTGTGAGCAAATGGTGCCATGATATTAACCATGAGGATGTTAAAATGAGACTTTTCATATTTTCATTAGATGGCAATGCTATGGATTGGTTCATAGACTTACCTGCTAATAATTTTGATTCTCTAGAATCAATCATTGATGCCTTTGAAGAAAAATATGGAGATGAAAGAAAGATCAAAACTCAAGCAAATGAGAATGATAAGGATCTCATCAAGGGGTTGACTCGAATGATTAAGGATATGCAGCTCAACCAAGTTCAACTCATTAAGATCATGGAGGAAAATAATGCACAAGCAATAAAAGCCATGGAAGTTAATCATTATAATCAAATGGCCAGTTCTCAAAATAGGTTGCTCACCATGGAAGAAAAAGAAGTGCAATTAATCAATACCATGGAAACAAATCATGCCAAGGAAATAGGTGTTATGAAGGCTAACCATATCACTTTTCAGAATAGGTTGGAGGAAATAGAAAGATTACAGGTAAAAAAATTCTAGTGTAGGACAGATGACAGATGGGAAAAGAACAAAGAAACAACTCATAAGCCTTCGGATCCACTGAAGCGATCTTCATCTCATTATGAGGTCATTTACTCCATTGAAAAATGGCTAATTGATGGAGACTTGGATAGAAAGGAAACTGAGGGGAATCAAGTTTATACTTGTGAGAGTGATCCATCACCCATGTCAAAGCAGAATCAGAATGGACAAAAGCAGGTCAAAAAAGTTTTGGATACTTCGAATTTTCCATCTAAGCATCTCCAAGGTCGGGCAAAAAGGTCCACTTTGATCACATCAACATCAACATCACAATTTGTTAAGAAGAAAAGAAAAAAGTGGAAAGGATTTGGTAAATTAGATGACCATGTACGACACAGTGATGGGACAGATTAAAGTCCTAAGATATTCAGAATTTGACAGGGGACATCAGAAAAACCACCCATGGATCAACCCGAAAGTAAGCAGGTTCTCAGCACGAACTTCATTGAAGACATCTGATACCATGGGATATCTTTCTATATCATATTTCTAACCTTATCCCTTGTCATTTTTGTTTAATTAGTTTTATTTCACGAATAAATTGTCATTTATGCTCTCAAAATAAATTTCCATGTCTTTGTTGATGTAATTTATTTCATTCAATTATATTTTGAATGGATACTGCTGATATATGTCTTTTATCGGTGGATCTAGATTCCAGGTTCTTGCACACTATCACTCCATATCCAGCATGCATCCCCACATGGAGCCAAATGTTGACCACTAGAGTGGCACCTGATGGTTATATGAAGACTCCATGCCCAAGGATGATCTAGAGGGAACTTGCACCATCAGATATCATCAGTCAACAGAGTTTTTTAACTCTACTTCTATCTTCTCATCATCTTTCTTGTACCTAGATTCCACACCCTACGGGGAATTGTAATAAGTGATACTAGTAATGATGAGTTTTCAGTCTGTAACAGGACTAAGATGTTGGGACTCGATCAGAAAATGAGTACACCATGGAGTGTTTTTCTTATCTAGTTAATTATCTCTTCCTTTTCAGAGGCAGATAATTTTCTAGGTTTTTTCACTCACTTTTTACCCCAAATCCGGGGTGATGGTTTGAAGGTTGAGCCCCTAACACATCTTAGTGTTCAGAGTCGATGTATATTACCATACTAGATCACACAAAAAATTTCGTGGAATTTGGTTAGGTCTAAGTAGTCATTTTTTAATCTTGGTGTATTCTCCAAGTGACCCTCAAGCCTCCTCTTATACTTTTCTCGTTGACAAATCAACGGCCAAGATTAAGTCCCTAATTAACGACTAAGATTAGATCTGGCTTGATCCATGACTTTTGAACCATTATAACACAATTTTATATTAATTCACGTTAATATTTTATTTTCCCTAAGTTTAGACTTAGGGACTCCATTAAAAATATTAATTATTTTAATATCTCCCAAACTGTTTAGAATCTGCCCAAACCCTTTCTGGGTATTGGAGATCTCATGTGCCTTAGCCTCTCCACCAATTTTCGTCGCTAGAGCACATCCGATGCTACCCCAAATCAACACTCCCTCTTAGCGAAAATTGTGCTCTAGTAAATTCCTCACTGAGTATCACCTTGATCATCCGACATCGGTCCTTGTGTTGATTCTAAGCCTCCCTGCCCAACATCCTATGCATTGCTTCATCTTGTACTGTTGCCCATGGCTCTGCTACTACCACTTTTGCATATATACGACAACTCCCTTTGCATCCGTGTTGTTGCTGGTCATTTCTCCCAACACTGCAACTCCCTCTGCATCCGTGTTGTTATCACAACCATTTCTACTGCTAAAACGGGTTCTTTACCATCCCCATCTTTTCCTTG
>APFE031045092.1:117286-131759 GCA_000404065.3 Pinus taeda
ATAATATCTTGTGCTAACAATTTATCGTTTCACTTTTCAGGGTTATTTTGGCTTTCCATTTGAAAGCATTTCACTTCATTTTAAGCAAAATACAATTTCATTTCTTAAAGAGCAAATACTTGGAGGGCACTGGTTGATTATGTATTTCATGCTTATCTTATGATGGTTATTTCTCATATCAGTATTTTTCTTATAAATCTTAAAGAGATAATCTATTTAACTCTAACAATTCTCTTAGAAACTCACATCTTTTTTTAACTTAACTTTTCATTAGGGACCACCCCCTTAGCTAACCTAGGAGATAGCTCAAACGAAGAGAGTCGGGATTAGTGTGATAACCCCTTTTCTGAGTTCCCTTCCACCAACCACACCTTCTGGAGTTGAAGGCTTTTCTCACTAACTTGTAGGTAGGTGTAGACGGTAGGGTCAACAGAACCCATTAAAAATATTAATTATTTTAATAACTCCTCCTTCGAGTGAATTTCTCAAAATGATTTCTAGGTCTTGGAGATATCATGTGCCTTAGCCTTTACTCCAAATTTCAAGGTTAGAGCACATCCGATGCTACCAAAAATCAACAGAAGAAAATTCTCACTTGAGGAACCTTAATCAAAGGTTATTAGAAGAAATTAGAACAATAAAAAATAAAAAAATCGATGGACTGGAAGCTGAAGAACTTTCATGTCTTAGAAACCATAACCAAAATCTACTCACTCAAATTAAAAAAATTTAAGAATAAAAAGCATTAATTGGAAAATAGAATAGAGCAACTTATCTAGGAGGAAGCATCAAAGTCTTTAGGTAAAAACATCCAACTTGAAGAAAATGGAGCAAACACAGATCCAATTAATCTCACAGTTCAGAAAAATCCCAATCCAATTGAAATGAAAACATACTCGGATGTTGCAATGCAAATGACAGAAATTCCAAGTGAAGATCCAACGATCAGACAAACATTTGTGCATGAAGGAAATCATATACCTGAAGTAAATCAAGAAATCACCTCAAGCATGATAAGGAAAAATCAAGTCACCAAAAAACCTTATCGACATCCAAATCATAAGAGAAGACAGCTCAACTAGTCGGCATATCAATATCACTCAAGACAAAAACGATTGACTTATGTTCCAAAGAATATTGATGACATCACAATTAAGTCTTATGATAACAATTCATATAAGGTATTGAGTAAGTGCAAAGTTACACTAAACATTGAATTGGGATGGTTGGATCATTTTTCGGTTCAACAATTTTGCTCAGCACTAAGAATTCCGTATCGTCTCGTATCATCAAAGATGACAGATCCAAGAACAAAGAGTGATGCAAAAACATTACAAGATAGAAAGAATGACATCAGGCCTTTACATAAATATGCTTTGAGGACAACGTATTTCTAAAAGGGAAGGCAATATTGTGAACATAAACATATAAAATAATATAATTAAATAATTCATAGTTAAATAATAATTTGTATAGTGAAAGGACATGACTATTCATGAAATGGCATCTTGCCTAAGTATATATATGGGGCTCTCATTGTATTCCATTGTATCAATTTTCATATATTTATTCAATATATATTTATTTATCCTCAATTGATACCTTTATTTTCCAAATATTCTAGATTATTAGTACATGAGCCATATTTGGTTGTCACGGACTCTATCCTCATTTGACGGGCAATGTACACAAAATGGATTGTATTTTGGGAACCTTCTTACAAATATGTGCTTCATAAACTTTTGAACAAAATAATAAGAAATACCAAAATAACCTTAGATTTTTTGCCAATAACCTTAGAAAAGCACGTTTTCACAAATCCTTTTCACCTTGGCGCTAGGTTGTCATGTAGCCTCATTTATCTCATTTTCAAAGGAAAATAATACAAACCACCACTCCAAAAGATTTGTACCTTGAACCTCTTACGAATCAAGGATGTGCCTTAGCAAACCCCACTTCTAGGCAATTTTCATTTATTCACCATTTTGTTATTTGCAAAGCTATTAGAAAGCCCAATAGAAAAGGAAAGGTTGAAACTCATGAATTGGTACCATTTATAAGTGATAGGCTTGGACTGAACATTGATTATGGTGAGCAATCAGTCCCTTATTAAGCTAATCAACGGTCATCATTGTTGAGGATGGTAGACACCATGGTGTATCTCATGTCTCAAAATAGTACACTTAACTTTGTTATTGGTTGAAGCAACTCTAAACATCATTTTTGTTTTAACCCATATATCCAGTTAAAAAAATTAAATTAGCATGAGAAACTGACCATAAGAAACAGTACAGTGTGATGAATGTAAGATCAGTAATTCATATAAGGTTAGCCTGAATCATTTATATTCTTGTCAGTTTTAAAATTTATACAGACAAAAGAGTACTAGCTAAAAAAATTCAAGAAAACATATTTTCTAAGGGAAGCGAAATAACCTTGTTTATCCACATGCCAGTCTTTAAAAGAGGTTGTGACAAGCTACTGAATGTTTTCTGCAAGAGTCTAGATTGCAAATAATCTAACTTCTCTCCAATAAGTAACCCCTCCTGTCTTTCAGTAGTGTATCCTCGTCTTTGTTTGATAAAACATACATTCAAAAAATTAAATTAAATCAGAATGACAACATACACTTGAATAATGTCGGAAAGTTAACATGATATGATATTGGAGAAAAAAATAGTGTGAACTTCAATAAATACTGAATATAACCATAACCATAGGCATGCTACCCGAAACAACTCCAAATAAATTGCATAGACAGTGTCTCTCACTATCAAGAGTATCCTAGTTGACAAAACATTCTACCTTAAACAATTTTTATGTTGAACGCAACATACAAATCAAACCTAGTGAAAAGAATACCCAAGTTCTGGAAGCAATAATCATTAACATATACCCTGTGTGGATGTGCATAGTTGGTGGAACGTTTAACCATTTAAGTGCTTAGATCATGAGTTTAAGGATGTTTGTTATTTAGATTTGGAAAGAGACAATAAACAATACAGCAAACCAGTATTTTAATCCTCAAAACAATGTGACGCTAGCACCATAAACTAGGTCGTTGTACTATTTCTTGCATTGATTTGTTTAAAGGATGTGCTTCAGATGTTAAATATGCCAGGAAATTGCAAAGAAAAAGGTGTATCATAGCACAAATTGGACCATAGAGCAGATTTGGCAAACCCTCAAGCCAATGCCAAAGAACTAGAATAGTAAGACATCTTATGCATTCATATGTAAGTTTAAGAGAAATATTATGTCACAAGATATAACAACCACATCATTTTAAAAAAAAAAGACAATAGATCTAGAAATATAAGCTCAAAACCCTAGATCACCAATCAGATCATATCAGCCAACCTGAAAATGAATAAAAAAAATGCATCCACATACTTAAAGTGAACCAGGCATCCTTATATAAATGGCACAAGATTGACTATTGATTGTAACTCCAACAAGGCATATTATAATCTAACATGCATAATTCAAAAATACTTATATCTGAATGGATTGAAAAGACTGGCAACTAAAGGAGGGATTTCCACTCTTCTCCCTGTGAAAATTTTCACTATTGCAGCAATTGGAAATTATTCTTCAAACTGAATATTATTATGTGCATTTTATTTGTTATTATGACAAACAACGAATAAAATCACTACTACAATTTTCACCAAAACATAAAATGCACTGTGGGAATAAAACTGTAATTGAGAAAATAATTCACACACAAAATAAAATTGATACCATTGCTTTTGGACAAAAATCCCCAGAAAAATCCGGTGCAGCAATTGAGGGTTTATATTATTATGCAGCAATTTATAGAGTACAACTAGCTGTCTAAACTGGCAAGCCCCTTCTAAGAAAATACTAGAAAAAATCCTCAAGGAATTTTTCCTTTCTCCAGCAGCAATCCAGCCACTTGAATTGGCTATCCAAGAACCCCTGCCTCTGTGCAGATGTTGCGCAATCCTCTATTGCAACTGCTTGGAACTACCTCGAATCTGTCTCTGACACACTACTGCTACTCTGGAAGTGATCCCCCGGCCCTCTGGAAAATTATCCTAATCTCCTGCAACTGAATCAACCTCCTCCCGAGCTAAATCGAACTACCTCCATTAGTGCTTTGCGTAGGCCCTTGCGCAGCCCCTTCCTATGCACTGAAAAATGCCTTTGGCACTCCGACAAACTGCCACTGGAAATGTTGGATTCTCCTACTCCAAAATTCTATTGTCTATTGATTTTTGGTAGCATCGGATGTGCTCTAAGTCTCAAATTTTGCAGGGAGGCTCAAGCACATGTATTCCAAAGAACCCAAAAAGGGTTTTGGGAAATTCCACCCAGAAACAGTTTTATTAAAATAATTAATTATTTTTAATAGGACCCCAAGTCTAAATTTAGGAAAATAAAATAGTTGAAGGGTATTAATATAAACTGTGGGTGTAACTTCTAGAAGAAGACGAGAATCAAGCAAAAATAATCTTAGCCATTTCTTCTAGAATCAAGCAAAAATAATCTTAGCCATTTATTAGCTTCTAATCTAGGACGTTGAATGTCAACGAGAAGAATATTTAAGAAGGCTTGAGGGTCCCTTGGAAAAACACGCAGAGAGTTCAGAGGTTCGATTTTCTGAAGCAGAGCAACCGTCGGGTGAATTTCGATAGTGAGTTGTTGCAGAGAGGGGCAGAGAGAGTTTTGGCTAGAGGATCTTCTCCGGAGTCAAGAATACTTAGTAGAGAGGCAGAAAGACACATAGCGGAGGCAACACAGAGGGAAAAGAGGGTGACACCGAGCCAGGAAGGGCTCACACAGGCCCCATGCAAAGCAGCACAGAGGTCCGAATTTGCTTTAGGTGTAATGACCTATTTATAGAAATAATATCAAATAAATTTTAATAAATAAATTATATTAATCGAATTAATAAAATAATAAAAATAAACTAATAATAAAGTAATTTAATATAAGTCTAAACTTTATATTAAAATAAAAATCAGAAAAAGGAAAGTTAATTAAAATCAATATATTTTGACACAACATGGGAAGGGTGTCGTGAGGAAAAGAAGCGGTGGGTGCTAGAGGAAGGACGGCCACCGCTAAGAATTAATATATAAACCAAGAATGAGAGGAAGAGGGGGGAAGAAAGGAAGGAGGAGCAAAACTGATACACAGAGTATGTTTATGATCAAGAAGACCTGACTTGTTCTGAGGTTTTTGGGCATGTGGAACAATTTGCTTCAACTAAGAAGCTTACTGGATTAAGTAGTGAGGTTCTAATCAGTCTAGCTAGGTGGTTTCAGTCTTTTGGTAAACGGGAGTGATCTAGCTAGGTGGTTTCGGTCTTTTGGTAAACGGGAGCGATCTGGAAAAGTTCTGAAGCATCTTCATAACAACAGACCATCTTCATCTGCAGCAGACCAAGTAAGTACTTCTCATCGAATTAATCAATTAGATATATGAAATTATGTATAAATTCAGAATAGGTTCATAAGGTTTCAAATGACTCTTTAAAACTCCCTTACAATCTTTACAATTTTAGTAATGGTTTCAGTAATGGTTCTTTAAATTAGTTCAGCTCTTACATTTGGTATAGAACAGGTTCATAAAGTTTCAAATGACTCTTTAAAACTCCTTTACAATCTTTACAGTTTTAGTAATGGTTTCAGTAATGGTTCTTAGTAATGGTTTCAGTAATGGTTCTTTAAATTAGTTCAGCTCTTACATTTGGTATCAGAGCCAGTTCAAACTCTACATTTGGTATCAGAGCCAGTTCAAACTCTCGGGGCCAGTTCAAACTCTCGGGGCTGTTAAGTCTATTAAAGATATGGGTTTTAATATGGGTGCCTGATTTAAAATTCTCCAAAAACAAAGAATAAAAGCCAAAAGTCTTTGGCAATATATTAAGGAAAATCAGAGTTAAACAAAGAATAAAAGCCAAAAGTCTTTGGCAATATATTAAGGAAAATCAGAGTTCACGACTTTGGCAATATATTAAGGAAAATCAGAGTTCACGAAAATATACCGTCCTTACAGTCCTTAAAATGAACTCCATCTAAAAGAAGAGTGCATTATTAATCAAAGTTAGCTAAAAATTTGAATAACTAATTCATTGGCGGTCTTCCCTCATCAGTGAGGGAATTCAAATCCTTAGTCCAATTCAAAACCATCGGCAGCAACTTCTAAGCATGGGTGCAATATGGTTAGATGATAATCTTCCTTTTTGTCATCCTTATCCCGCTTGGTGTTCACAAGTTGAATAGAACTTATACTTTCTTGACTGAAGAGTTTAGCTTCTTGGATTCTTTAGCTTCAATCCGAGTGTGTAAGCATCACATTCTTATAGACATCAGAGGAAACTTATGGGAGCGAACTCCGTAGATGCTTTCAGGCTCATTAATATTTGTGGTTGCTGCCATCAGCACTGCTATATGATCTGGTAGCTGCTTATAAAAAAAATGAAATGAGAGATTCAAAATATTCTTCACACCAGTACTCAACATATAAAACAGAAGTGAAGTATGAAGCACATCGTATTGCAGTTTTGCCATTAGAAGATTGTCAATCTGTTACCAGTAGACCTATGTAAAGTTTGCATTGAAAGTAATTCGTTCGCTGCTGCTTTGGCCACCACATTGGACATAATTAAATTCAGGAGAAATCCAATAGAAATCCCACTTTCCTACTCGCCAAGCTGCTTCATACTGCAATTCGATAAATTCCAAATCTTGCTGTAGAAAGTCCTTTGGGAAGCAGGTCCTGAAAACAAATATCAAGCACATGACCGCAGCCAGTTTGCTGTAATGATTTCACGAGACCTTTGTAATATTTCCAGTCTGAAAATTCATCTTTGAATGGCAAATATGGCATATATTTCCAGATAGAGAATGTCTTGAGAATTATTGCCAATCAATGAAAACTTCTCTAACATTTCTTGCCACCAATTCTGCAAGATGAGATAATGGGACACAAACATCCGTTCCCATTGCTTCACATTCAGGCTCCATTGCCAAGTTGGCCCAAAGTTCCTCCTTTCCAATCTTCCATAACTTCTCTTTCTCCTCGGAGGTTTCAACAAATACAAAGTCAAATCCATGACGCTCTTTGGAAATGTTTTGTACAGAGTGTTTGCTCACGGGCATAAGCTTCTGTTCCAACAAACTCAAACATTAACGTCGGAAATACAGGTAGGTCCTTTCCATTTGCATTGTTGAGAGCATGTACTTAAACTTCATCTAAAAGTTCCACTCTTGAAACCTGAATACCTGAATGCATAGTAGCAATAAGCCACATTAGCTGCATCTTTTATAGTAGGAAAATTGCACATTGCAACCACAGTCGATTCTGGAATCTTCTGTAGATGCAATGTTACTTGTGTTATTACACCTAGCGTCCCTTCACTTCTAATAAGTAGCCATGTTAAATCATATCCGACTGCACTCTTGCGTGCACGGGATGTCGTCTTAACAACATCCCCATTTGCTAGAACCACCTGAAGATTAATAACATTATCAGGTATAGTTCCATATCTTACTGTAAGAGAGCCAGAGCAACATGTTGCGCACATGCCTCCAATTGTAGCTCCAGGTCCAGGATCCAGAGGGAAGAATAGACCATAGGGTAATAAATATTCATTTAGCTCTATCCATCCAATGCCTGGCTCAACTATAACATCCATATCTTCAAGATGCAATGCTTTAACATTCTGCATTTAGACCTCGGGAACAAGAAAAATCACTACTCTTAGCCAACATATAATGAAAGTTAATCTGAGGAAGCAGCATGAAGTAATGAGACGTAGCAAAGAAATTATTTTGACTAGTGCATTGTAGCGTGCATATCATCTTTAGAATACAACAGACCCTCAGAAATATATTGAACATCAATTTGTCAAGTGGGAAGGCGGAAAATATTCTTGGGTACCAGAGAGTTCCACTGCACCGCCAGATTTAAAGATCACACGTTAGCTTCAATACTCGCACCATTTTCCAAAGCAATAAGGCAAAGAAGGTGGATGCGTTATGTTTCTACAGCAATATGGGCCACCGAAAAGGTTCTGCGTGCGGTGTCAAGTATTCAATTAACAAACTAAGCGTTGAGCCACGGGGAACATCATAAAACAGCCAGACACCAATCACCTCCGTAAAAAACAAAATGCCAGCATGTTATTATGTAGGCGCGCGTACCAAACTTGGGTTACGTGACCGAGGAAATAATTTTATCAAGGTTCAGGTGTCAAATATATGTAACCACCAGGAATAAGAATGATGTTGACGTGGTAATGTCGTATGATAACCGTGTAGAAGGCGGAAAGGTCCGGTGGAGGTTTGAACCACCCACCTTCAAAAAAAAAAAATCATTATATAAAATGCTGCCATATCAAATCATGCCTACCTTTGTATTAAAATGGAGCAGGCCAGGTTGGAACCCGACCACCTCCACCAAACCATCCGGACTTGCACTTACTGCTCACCATTTTTTTTTGTTTCTCCTTGGCTCACACACAATAGATAGGCTGAACACCAAAGACCTGCGCTTGCTTTTTCGAGAGACGGAAATAGAGCTGGGCGTAGGTCTTGCGCTTCTAAGGGCAAGTTGTTTCTCCTTGGCTCACACACAATAGATAGGCTGAACACCAAAGACCTGCGCTTGCTTTTTCGAGAGACGGAAATAGAGCTGGGCGTAGGTCTTGCGCTTCTAAGGGCAAGTAATGTTCACGTGGGAAAAAGAACACGTGGGTACATCAGAGTTTTGATTCATTATTTTTTTGAATGGATGTTGGATGATGATACCCACCATTTTCAATGCGGCCATACTTCTATAGAAATCAAAAGTTAATACAGTAGGTAGTCCAGTTATATCAAAATTTCAGGCATTCATATTTGATTGTATTTCTTATAAACACAGTTCCAATTTTCCTCTTGACCATAGTATCCACCTAAGGATTCTGCCAAGAAGCTATCTTTGATTCTGATTCTTCACCGCTGTGTTGCACATCCATTGCTTCAAGGTCATTGCTGTGTGGATTCTGTTTGTTTTCTCTATTCCCAGCACTTGCAAGTTCTACATTTTATGTAGCCTTTGACATCAAGTGTCTTCCAGCACTAGGCTGCCCATGATTATTCAAATTTTCAGTTTTGAATCATTATGATTTCCATCACTGCTGCCACCAGCGAGATTTTCCATCATGTATTCTTTATTTCTGCCATCGTCAATATCTGATGGACCATCAGCTCTGACAGATAATGGCACACCACTTGACTTTTTTTTTATTCATAATTCAAATCAGCTGCAGTCCAGTACTTCGTAAAAATTTTCTTCACCCTTTTCATAAGATCCAAAATAGGATCACCTTTATGATTATATTTAAAACAGTTCTCCCAGATAAGTCGAACATCCTGAAAAAACATCTCGAGAATTCTTATATTTTTTCCCTTCTCCAATGTGTGGCAAATGGTGCCGAGTCCATCGATTTGTCAATAACATCAAAATAATCCGGGATTCCGAGAGACACTAGATCCACTGGGGTATTGAAAGGTTCTGCTGCATCCATTCTCATGATCTTCTTGACAACCATCAAAGCAGCCTCCAGTTCTTTTTTTTATTAGACTGAAATTGGTTATGTTCTCCATTTCTACCAGCAGAAAATTGCCCTATGTCTTTCTTCAGTGGTCCTTCAGCTTTTTCTATAGCCTTTGTTTGTTGATTTTCTGATATCGAAAGAGATTTGAAAGCTTTTCTCTGATGTGGACTGTTTGACATTTCACAGGGTCTACCCAACCTTGTTTGCCTTGGAGTAACTGACTTGTCATGAGATCTCATAGTGTTCAGTTCTGACATGCTGAACTTTGAACCAGACCATTCTGACCTGGTTAAAGTCTGGCACTCCACTGTAGGTTCAACATCAGCATTCTGAGTTTGCAAAGCTGAAGAGTTTGATATAAAGTTGCTTTTAGTACTGTTAGTTTCAACTTGACTTTCGGGAAGATTTGGAGATATCCTCCTGAATTTTGATGGCTTCAACTTGACTCTTAAACTTCCTTGTCTGTAATGAATTGGTTATGTGCTGCTTACTTCCTCTGGCTTCAAGTGTTCTCTTTGACTACCTAAAAAGCAGTTCGTTCCATTGGCCATCCTAACATCTTCCTCATTTTCCTCTCCGTTGCTAGTATCATAACCTGAACTATGGTTTTCCTCTGCATGAATTGCTGGAACACCTGAGGTCATGCCATGAATGTGTAGAAACTTATGTTCCTCTCTCCTTGGTCCAGGTTTGTACACTCGTTTCCTTTTGCTTCCTCCAGTAACAACTGGGAAGAAGTCATCTCCGTGATCTGAACTCGCAGTTGGGTCTACCTGACCAACTGTCAACATCCTCCCAATTTGATCTGGTAGAGTTCTTGTTAATATTAAGCTTGAATGGGCCCGATCTTCTTAGAATCCTCTTAGAAGTCAGAAGTTCAAGGATAGAGTATATACATTTCGGATAGAGTATGTGCATTTCTATAAAATTAACACTCAAATAGCTTTGTGAAAAGTCCATTTTACTGTCTGGTTTCACTATCACCTTAAAATTAAATTATTATTGAAAACGGAGTCTTCAAACATTAAGAATTATATTATGCAATTGTTTTTATTTATTTTGCTTATTTAACAGTAATAGGGTAAATTGCATTATTAGATTGTTACGGCAAAAACTACAGCAGAGATTGCACATGATTGCACATGATGTTGTTTTATATAGTTTCAAAATTTCAGTTGCATAGTCCATAGACCCTGATACAGGCCCAAAACACAAATTAGTCTTAACCTTCTGTAAAATTATCCAATGCTTCTATATACAATATATTCTATAAAACGTGCCTCTATATTTTTTATTTTTTTAAGTCCAGAGAAACCAAAAAAAAACTTTTGAATTCTGCAATTTGTGATATTATTTGACGTTCATTTTCATGGATTTTGTAATAAGTTTAAAGAGGCAATTCCTGTTACAGTAGATGTGTTCTTCGTTACTTCTTAATACTCTGTATTTCTTGTCAATTTCTCGAATCCATATGTTACCCTGTAGAAATAACACCCTCAACAAACCCTCAACAAGTAAAATATACACTGTCAAACAGTAATCGTTGCATCCCTTGTACACCCTCAGCAAATAAAATATACACTGTCAAACAGTAATCGTCGCATTCTTTGTACACCCTCAGCAAGTGCCCTTGTACACCCTCAGCAAGTAAAATATACACTGTCAAACAGTAATCGTCGCATTCCTTGTACACCCTCAGCAAGTAAAATATACACTGTCAAACAGTAATCGTCGCATTCCTTGTACACCCTCAGCAAGTAAAATATACACTGTCAAACAGTAATCGTCGCATTCCTTGTACACCCTCAGCAAGTAAAATATACACTGTCAAACAGTAATCGTCGCATTCCTTGTACACCCTCAGCAAGTAAAATATACACTGTCAAACAATAATCGTCGCATTCCTTGTACTATGTGGGCACTAAAATCAGAAAAAATAAATAAATAAAAATATAAAAAAATGGTTGATTTAAAAATAAAAAAAATGGTTGATTTGGACTCTTTTAATGTGAAATTAATAGAGTTATGTAGAATCTAAAAAATTGGCATGAAGGGAGATATTCCTTATTATATTTCATGGATAGGAAGAAAAGAACGAAGGATGATATTATGCCTCTAAACTCTTTGATCAAGTATTCAAGGAATCTTAAATTTCATAAACAGGAAATTGCCGAGCTAGTGTGCAAGACACAATTATTTACATGGGCAGCATATAAATTAAAGCAAGGGTGGTAAAGCAAGGGTGGTACGCTGAGTTGGATAATTCTAGTAATTTTTATTTATTTGCGTGGTAGTTGGAGAGATAAAGATAGTGCTCTTGACATTTCTGGGGAGAGTAGGTTATTGTCTCCTATTAACACATAGAATTGAGATTTTACAAAATAATATTTTGGGGAGAGAATTCCATTGAGATTTTACAAAATAATATTTTGGGGAGAGAATTCCAGAATGTACATTCTGATGCTGGAGAATCTCTCAGTCTTTCTCTAGAAACAATTAGAGAAGACATTAATGACTCCTCAGTGTTTGAAGGCAACATTTTGGCAAATGAAGAAGCACATTTGGATTTTTAGAACCGATATGTTGAAGCTTTTTACCATGAATCTCAGGACATAGAGAGAGGCTTCTTTAAAAGAACACTTCCAATTAAACTAAGTGGCGAATTAATTCATGAATATGTAGAATTTAACATTATGAAGAGAATAATTGAATTCACAAGTAAATGTTGAATTCATATTCTTCAAAAGATTCTCATATCTTGAATAAAAGATAAAGATTGGGACTTAATGGATAATTTGTTTGAAATATAAAATAATGTCGACATAGCAATGCCTTATCTTCGGTTATATTAAAGTTTGAGAGCATTGATTTGATGAAAATGATGGGCAAACGGAAGTATGCGGACAGGAGAGACAAAGGTGCTTCTATAGCAAAATGAGGCATAAATCCAAGACAACCATGGAAATACATGTTGAATGTTATATTAGTAATAATAGAATGAAAGTACAATGAAAAGGTACAAAAGATCTAGTGAATTGGACTCTTTAGAGATCATGGTAGGGTCCAAAATACCACAATAATACCTATGGACTAGTGAATATGGACTAGTGAATTTGTAGAACAAATATTAAAGCTAGTACAAGTAGTCATAATTGAAATTATGGAAAAATAACAAGCAAGAAAAGGTCATAAAGCTACATATTTTATGTTGTAAACAAAAGCATTGGAACTCGATACAAGACATAGACTTCAGGACAGAGAAAGGAAATTTATCACTCATCTCTTTGACATGACATTTGCACTAACTTTTCAAGGAATGATTGTTGGGACAACATTCAAACCTAATTTAGCAATTCTTATAATTGATTAATAGAACTTGAACACAGGTTCCATAAGCATAAATACAACATATAGGGCCGAGGTATTGAAAGAGTATACTACCATTTAAACATAAACCAATGTATGGTGTATTATTGTTAGAGGAAATGTTGAGTACAAGATATGTTCCCCAAATGTTGTTGCATACCATGCTTTGATCTAAGTATTTCAACAATATATATATATATATATAAGAGCACAACAAACAACATTATTGTTAAAAGGAATGGATTGAGGTCTATCTTTACTATTGACTATCCGCATGGTGCATTTTGTTACCAAGTAAGATAATAACCTAGCTAGTTGTTACTGGAACAAAAACATACAGATCAATGAATGTTTAAGACATAAGGAATCATATCGGTTGAACCATTACGTATACTAGAACGTAGGGTTTGACAACTCAGGAATCGTCTGGTAGACGAAGTTAAGGTCCAATGGGGCAAGTATAGTCCTGAATCGACTACTTGGAAAGATACGGAAATCATATGTCAAAAATACCCCAACTTGTGTCAATTTTGAAGAACTTAAACTATGTTTAGTATATATTTACTTTACTGCAAATCAGAGACTCAGAACCATTTTGAATGATCATATATAAACGTGAATTTTTATGACATAATATATGTTTAAATTCTGCTGGTACCTGGATACCAAAACAAAATATGTTATTGATCTTACTAAATTATAGTTGTCAGAGTAAATTTTAAAACATTTAAATAATTTTACTTCTGATGGGAATTAAGATATTATAATTTTGTTTTATTTATGCATGTCAATATGATTGATGGAATAAAGATCAAAGAATAAATACATTTTGAATGAAAGTCAATGACATGAATAGAATATGGCAAAATATGTTATATTGTAGTTGACATATGAGAATTATACATGTTATTTTGAATATGTTAATGCACATATTATAAATGTATGGACAAGTGTTTATGATTGCAGATAATATCCGTTAACAAAATGACCACGTGATGACAGAACCTTAGAACAATTAAGGCTCAAAGAGATTTTATGACAGGTAATAACCATAATTCTATTGAGAGGGGTGGAGGTGTTGCCCACCGATTATCCTCCGAACCCTGGAGTCATGGGAGGACTATGCGAGTCACGCTCCCCTAGACATGTGATGATGACTGTCGGATGCCTACTGGGAATCAGGTCGGTATAACTGGCGCTGTCATCCTTAAGAGTTTATGAATGGTTAGGTCAGTATAACTGATGCTATGGCATACTCCAGTAGAGGACGGATAGGATGGGAGCGGAAGAGATTAGGAAGGATAGGATGATTTTGTAATAGTTGAGGGACCTAATGAAATAAAACATGATCGTTAAAGTCATAAACCTAAAGTATTCAAACCACCAAAGTTTATAGTGTTGCTACATTAAATAAAAATTTAACCTCAATACATAATCCTAAGCATTATCATGAATATTCATATAAGATAAAATTCTAACTTCGGGACGAAGTTTTCTGAAGGGGATGTATGTAACGACCTATTTATAGAAATA
>APFE031045092.1:133328-153275 GCA_000404065.3 Pinus taeda
TATAAATCTAAACTTTATATTAAAATAAAAATCAGAAAAAGGAAAGTTTATTAAAATCAATATATTTTGACACGACATGGGAAGGGTGTCGTGAGGAAAGGAAGCAGTGGGTGTTGGAAGAAGGACGACCACCGGTAAGAATTAGTATATAAACCAAGAATGAGAGGAAGAGGGGGGGAAGAAAGGAAGGAGAAGAAAAATTGATACACAGAGTATGTTTATGATCAGGAAGACCTGACTTGTTCTGAGGTTTCCGGGCACGGGGGAATAGTTTGCTTCAACGAGGTTCTGCTCAGTCTAGCTAGGTGGTTTCGATCTTTTGGTAAATGGGAGCGATCTAGAAAAGTTCTGAAGCATCTTCATAACAGTAGACCATCTTCATCTGCAGCAGACCAGGTAAGTACTTCTCATCGAATTAATCAATTAGATATACGAAGTTATGTATAAATTCAGAACAGGTTCATAAGGTTTCAAATGACTCTTTAAAACTCCTTTACAATCTTTACAATTTCAGTAATGGTTCTTTAAATTAGTTTAGCTCTTACATTAGGAGCTGGAGTTTCTGAGCCGGGAGCGCTAGAAAAGGCTCCTGAAGGCAAATCAATCCTCAATTAGGCTGACGTAATGACTTTGAGGCTAACGCAGGGCCCACGCAAGGGCAGCAGAGAAGTAGTCAAGGAACTCACAATTCAGTTGCCGGAATAGTCGAGATCAGCAGTCTTGAGTGAGGTAATCTCACAAGTCTTTCTTGCAAAGTGATTTTCTCTGTAATTGGATTGTCGAGAGGGCATCCAGAGTTGTATTCAGAATATTTCTACATAATAATAAAAACCCTCAAATTTGCGGCACTGGTTTTCCCGCATTGGTTTTTTTCGAGGACATTTGTCCAAAAAATACTGTGTCACTTGTGTGTATCTTTCTCTATTGTTCTATTCTTGTTTTGGGCAAATTAATTAATTAAGTGAAGGCTGCAGTTGTATTAGCTTCGATGCTTGTTGTAGGAAGTGTTGACCCTGCCGCCCGCACCTACCTACACAGTTAGCGAGAAAAGCCTTCAACCCCACAAGGTGTGGTTGGTGGCAGGGAACTCAGAGAAGGGGCTGTCACGCTGATCCCAACTCTCTCCGTTTTAGCTATCTCCTAGGCTAGCTAAGGGGGGTGGTCCCTAAATGGAAAGTTAAACCTAAAGCTAAGATGAAAAGTTCTAGGAGGATTATTTTGCGTTAAATAAGATTGTCAATCTGAGATCTAAAATCAAAACGAAATATAAACAATAGCCATTAACCATACGATGAACATGTACCACACAAATGACTAGTGCCTTAGAACGTTGTTATTTCGGAAATGAAAATATTTTTTGTTTGTACTTCTTTTTATGCTCAAAATGGAAACGAATGCTTTTAAATGAAAAGGGAAAATTTGCTTTGATTTTCAAAATAGAAACGAAGCTAAGAGATCAGGGTACTTCCCTCTTGAGTAAATCCTTTTTTTTGGTGTCTTAAGAGCTTGATGGCTTGAACAGCATGTGGAATCCTTGGTATCCTGGGAGGTGACTATTCCCGCCGAAAAAGTCCTCGCCCTCCAACAGAGCTGGCAAACCTGTCGCTTGAAATCACAGAAAACACTTGCAAACAAATTGTTAGTGCAACAAGGGACTTGGTATATAGAGACCAAGTTGAGCTTGTCATTCAACCGAGAATGGACAAGATACAACAAGTGTGCAAGATATACCAAGCCCAAAAGAGATCTGAGATAGCTGCAGATCTCTCCTCCCTAGACAATAGTGCCTTCAGGTAAACTGAAAAACAACTAGATAGCAAAATGAAAATCACATGAACATTAAACGATACAAGTATACCTCATATACCAAGACATGCACCACACGAGAAGCTGCTAACCCCAAAGACTTTTATTATTAATAAGAATGCTGAATACACAATCCGGCAGAGTCTCCGCCAGCCCAATAGCTCGTTCTATGATTACAATAAGAGCCCAAGGCTCATATAAATAGGAAAACGGGAGACAATCCCAAGGCAAATTCCCAATGACAAGTGGCAATCCGGTGAAGATCCCAATGAAAAAATGAAATGACACATGTAATTTGATGACCATCCCAATGAAAAATGAATTTCCAAGTGGCTACCATGTGTTTGCTGGCTGCCCATGAACTGCTGATAACTCACGTAACTGCTGTTGCATATCCCTTTAACTACACCTTAACTGCTGTTCACGTGACTTACAAACTGCTGTTCGAACCATGTGACAAACTGCTGATTGAACTGCTACTCTAACTGCTGATAAACACTGAATATGTTGTTGTTTTAATTGCTAACAGACTGCCAATGGACTGCTGTAATGGCCCACGTGTATTGCTGTTCCAACTTGGCATAAACTGCTGGAAATTTCCACGTGTTAAATGCTGTTTTAATTCCAATGTAAATGCCATTTAAATTGCTGAGTGGGCTGCGTACGGACTGCCTTTTGCTGCCCACGTGTTGCTGATTTATATCCACATTAATACCTTTGCCATTTAAAATTTTGCTTTGACCATTTGACTGTTGAGTAGACTACGTAGATGGCTGGGACATGCGTATTACTTTTGCTGTCCAACATTATATTGCTGTCCATATAACTTACGTACGGACTGTACGGCATTTTCTTTTTGAGCTGCCAACGTGGATGGGTGAGGTGGGTCCCCTCCCACTCACTTATTTTTAATTAATAATCCTTATGACTTTTCTTTTCAACCTTTGAAAATTAAAATAAATTTGTAATTCAAAAATTTCCATTTGCCTGCTGGCCCATTTGACTTTGACTTTGACTTTTCTTTGACTTTTTGTTGAGCTGAGTTGAAACTTCATGTGGTGGGCCCACATTGCTTTGCCACATCATCTTTGACTTTCTGCTTGACTTCCATGTCAAAATTTGACTTATTTTGACTTTGGAAAAAATTTTAAATTTTTCCAATTATTCATTTTTTTTAATTTTTTCTTCATTTTTGCCACTGTCACTTGAAAAATCGCCTTTTGAGGGACTCTGAGTCATTTTTTGACCCCGAAAGTAGGCTCTAGGAGAATGCTGGGCCTCTGAGGATGAATTTCGACTGGTCATACGCCCCAGACATCTCCTAAGGCCACTTATTTATGCCTTTACATAAAAAATAATTAAAAAATCCCGTTTTGCGGGAAATTTTAACTATTAAAAAATCCTACTTAGACCTAGCCAAATTCCACGAAACTTTTCGTGTGATCTAGTATGGTAATATACATCGACCCTAGACACTAAGATGTGTCAGGGGCTCAATCTTCAAACCGTCACCTCGGCTTTGGGGTGTGCACGAGTGAAAAAATCCAAAGAATTATCCGCTTCTGAAAAAGAAGGGAAAAGAAGGGATAATTAACCGGATAAAAAAAACACTCCAAGGTGTACTCGTTTGTTGATCGAGTCCCACATCCTAGCCCTGTTACAAATTCAAGAAACATCATACTAGCATCACTTATTACAATTCCCCGTAGGGTGTGGAATCTGGGTACAAAGAAGAAATATGATGAGAAGATAGAAGGAGAGTTAAAAAACTCTGTTGACTGATGACATCTGATGGTACAAGTGTCCTCTGGATCATCCTTGGGCATGGATTCGTCACATAATCGTCAGGTGCTACTCCAGCAGTCAACAGGAAGCAGTAAATAATTTGTTTCAATAATTAACAAATATTAGAAGTTTAATCAATCGCTGCAGTGGTAGATTCGGGTGGGATTCTTGAATCTTCACATTGCCCCTCTGCTACAGAACTCCTTATCAGTGCTCAACTGCGCCCTTGCTCTGAATCACTACAGCTAGATGTTGAACACTCTCTGAGATGTATTTATATGCATCCCCATCGCCCTGCTCTTGTAATCTCTCGTTGGTGAACCAACGGCCATGATTAAATCTCCATCAACAGCTAATATCATCTCAAACTCAATCCGTGTGAGTTTCTAGGGAATTCTCACTTTTTCTTAATTAATTACTATTAATCAACCAGTTTTCCTAAGTTAGACTTAGGAGAAATTTAAATGATGGCTAATTAATTTAATTAGGACATTTCACAAACGTATCTTGCTAAACCTTTTATGGTTTTGAATATCTCATGTTCTTAGCCTCTCTGACACCAATGGAAACTAGAACACCTTTTCGATGCTACAAAAACTAACTCCCAACCTTAGGCCAACTACAATGCGACCTTTCTTGCAGCTGACCACCCCCGAGCCGAATCTGAGGTCTGAGGAAGTGCTTGCAAAAGGGAAGTTTACACCAGTCATTTTCTCATTTACCAAGCTTCATATGCCACACAAGCTTAGACAAACAAGATCTCAAACACAATCACGAGCATTGGTGCCCAAAGTCACAGAGCACAAGCTCAATGTTACCAATCACTAGCTCTAGGTTACAACTTGATAATCAACTCCAGCTCTGCCCCTAATCAACTATTTCATGCCTCCACCAATACATAGTCACCTCGCATGAATCTTGGACGCCTTCTAATAGTAGCCGGAACCAGTTACGTCAACGAGAAAGGACTCAAAATAGGTCCCCAAAATCTCTTGAAGAACCTCTATCTTTGTCCAGCCAACTATCTGCCTCAATCTACCTCTCTTTTTTTTCCTTTGGGTCCTTTTGTATCCTCTTGTGAGTGTATCCCCTCCTTTTCTTCGCATCCCGACAAAAAAAGTCCATGCTTTCCTCTATACAATCCTATCTTTTTAGGTGTCAGGCGGTGGCTTGCCACTTCCTCCCTCTTTGGGTGCGTATGCACCTATAAACAGCACGGAATAAGTACCCAACATGCAAGCAATAGGTGTAACCCACCAGCACACCACCAGTAATTGCATCTTTTAATTCAGTTGATAGGAATGATGGCTTTAAGCAAAACAGATGGGCAACAAGCTTCCCTCGGACCGAGGATCAGTACGGCTATCCAACCTTCAGTTGTGTTAATTAATTAAAAATAATTATCATATATTTAATTAGAGGTTCAACTAGTCATGGTCCTTCCCAATGAAGCACCACCCTTATTAAACCCGTGGGTAAGAACGGGTCAGAAGGGAGCACAGGTGACCCTCATTAAACCCATGTTCTTTACCCTTACCCGATGGGTTTTGTACACGACCTGTTTATCATTATAAGACCTGCGGGTAGCCTATAAGACTCCCATCGAACCCCTATAAGACCCTTTGGGTAGCGAAACCCCCAAACTATCCAAAAATTCGGTTTTTTTTTTTTTTTTTTTTTTTTTTTTTGGGAAATGTGGTGGAGGAAAAGGGAAATTGGAGGGAGTCATGCAACATTGGTATTAACCATTGATGGTTTGAGGAAACGATATTCTCTTGGTTTTGGCTTGTATTGAAGTTCTTTGAATGACAATATGATTAGCAAAGTTTCATCTTATGTCTGGCATTCCATCTTCCATCTCTTATTGATTTATATTCCCTGAATTCATGTTTAATGCTATTGCAATAAGAATTTGAAGCTAAGTGTGGTTTTTGTCACTTGGAAAAGAGCTTTGGATGAGGTGCATTGTATCTAAGGCTTTTGTTGCTTTTACTTAGTGGTTGACAGACCTTATCTATCACATGTCATTTCATTGTAAGATATGTTATTGATTATCAGCCTAAAGTAGGAGCTCGTCTTAATGTTATTTCAAGTTCATTCAAGCACATCTTTGGAAGGGCCTTTTACTCTTTTATTTCCAACCATATTAAATCTGCAACCATTACTAATTTTATGCATGTTATAACAACAATTATTTCTCCCGATATTTATCATCCATAACAAGTTCTCTTTATTGCTTCATAGCTCCATATGCCCTTTGGGATATTTGGCACTAGTCTTTCCCCATCAATCACCTTTAAAATAAAGCTAATAAACTCAATAAAAATTTATTTTACCAAAATAACTCTTCACTTCACACATCTTGGTCATGAGTTATGCCTTAGTAGTCCCTAACTCTTCACTTCACACATCTTGGTCATGAGTTATGGCCTTAGTAGTCCCTATGATGGATTAGTTCGTTCAATTTGCAACCCTATTTTGCTTTGGTTTTTTTGGAACAATTAGCCTCCACTTGATTTTTGCCTCCTTGTATAAGCCCTCGTACTCCTTGGGGGTATAATCAATCCCATTGTCTAATTTCAAGACTTCGATCCTCTTCCTTGTTTGGTGTCAACTAGAGCTTTGAACTCCTAAAACTTGCTAATGACCTCATCCTTGGTCATTGAGAAGTAGATCCAAATCTTTTGAGAGAATTCATCGATAAATGAAACATATTACATGCTTCCTAATATTCATGCTAATAAAATTAGTCTATAGACATCCAAATGCACCAAGTCTAAAATCTCCTTAGACCTATCCTCATTGCATGGGAAAATAGCCTTGGCATGCTTGCCAAGTGTGCACCCTTTCCATACTCCTTGTTGCTAAACATTGAACTCTCGAATACCTGTGACTATCTCCCTTAGACAGGGAGTGCTTTATGATGCAAGTACCTCATCGTCTTGTGCCACAGGCACAACTCATACAAGCCATCGTTGTTATGTACTAGGGCTTGAATAGGTTCATCCTACGACTTGTATTAATTGCCTTCACTAACCACTTATCACTTGTTTTGCTTCTAGGTTAGATTCCTTTAGCCTGATGAGGACCTACTAGGTCTTGAACTCTACTGCATGGCTCCTATTCCTCATAACTTAAATTGAAAGCAAGTTCCTCATGAGAGCTGGAACAAACAGAGCATTGTTAAAGTCTAAAAGGTTACTTGATTGGAACTAGAAGGGAATGGTACCAACTCTTGCCACTGAGTACTTGACATCATCACCAAGTTCTACTTGAAGCCTTGAGTTGTGCCCTTTCAGATTGGAAAAATTTATTGAGCTCATGTCATATGCCGATATACCCCATTGTCCACATACCAAGTATCCCTTGGAAATGTGTTGGTAGAAAGGAAAGATGCCATCGAGAAATCCTTCTGGAATTTGGTAGAAAACTCATTCCTTTGAGTTTCTACAAAGGTTGCCATTTTCTTTTGCTACTACTGCCCTTTACTCTTCTTCTCATTTGGACACTATGATGCACAATGGCCATGCTTATGATAAATGATGCATTTGATCTTGCTCAAGTCCATCTTCCTTGGCCATGAATTTGACTCCTCGTTATAGATATGAGATGATGCTATGAATTATTGCATATGTTGTGTTTTTATAACTTATAAGGATTGGAATTGTCATTAGTTTCTTTTTTTGCTTAAAATTTACCACATTTTAAGTTTTTTTTTTGTATTTTGATGAGTCTTATACGAGTCTTATAAGGGTCATTCCCGAGTATTATATGAGTAGACGAGTCAATGCCTCGCTGAGTCTTATACGAGTACGATTCGTGTAACATTGGTCCTTCCACATTGGCGTTACAATCACAACCATCATTACAATAAGCAGGGATAGAATAGGGGGGATGTTACACTCATTTTTGCAAACTCTTGTAATTCTTTGAAATTGTGGGATGGTTTTCATCTTTGTTCTTTTTCTTGTTATGGTTATGGTTTTTGGACATAATTTGTAAAAATTCTAATCTTTTTCTGCATATAAGTAAATCTATCCAAAGACTAATAACCACTGCCATCGAGGAGTTAATATGCTACATGGAGACAAGCACCTAGGGTTTCTTCTACTTGTTTGATCTTGCTTGCTGGTGAATCGATCCAAAGGTTTTGGACTGCTTCGAATGAAGGTTTCATTATTCCAAGGATTTTGTATTTCACCAGAATTCCAAGGATTTTGTATTTCACCAGACACAGAGAATAGAGGTTAGAGGTGCCAAAGATAAGTCGCTCCTAATAAGGGTCAAAATTTTTGCAAGTTAAATTAAGCAACAATGGGAGTGATTTCTTCCTAGACCAAACCCACTTCCTTGACACAAGCCAGGCCTAACGACTTAGAAGAGATTTGACTTCATATCCCAGCAAGAAGTAGGTTCTCAAGGCACAGGTATTCCAACAACCAAAAATATCTAAAAAAATTAAAATTCTCTTTTATTTTTCTATATTAGGATAGGACTTTTTTTGTTGGTTATTATTGTTGGATCATTTTCAACTAGCTATTTAGTGGGAAAAAATGTCAAATTTGTAGACTATAAGCTCCCACTTAGGTACAAATCTCATTTCCCATATTTTTACATCTACAAGTGGAGCGGGTTTTTTCTTGCTGGACTTGCATCCTAAAGCCATCCAAAGCAAGTTCTCAAGGCCTACAGGTAAGCATCATGAGCCAGGACTTACAATTTTTAGCTCCATAATCATTTATCGCCATTATCTTGTGAAATAGTTGAAATTTCTTTATTTTCCAACTGCAACAATTAACTATTTAAATTCTGGAAAAAATTCTAGGCAAGTGAATGTAACCAGAAATTTGAAAGGGAAATTGCATTTTTAACGAAATATTTTGATATAGAGGAGGCTCTTAAGCCTCTAAAGTACCCTCTACCCTTCCTGCACTTTAGGGTGATTTCTCTAGAGGTGTCTTACACACAGTGGGTTGGCTGTAATAACAAATCAGTTTGTTGCCCCTGCATTTTAATGCAGACTTCGCAGTCTGTCCAATAGGACAGCAAGTTGTTTTTACTTATAACTCTAAAATCGTGCACTCAATCAGAAAACTAATAGCATATTCGGTTAAAGTGTTCTCAGTAGACCAAAATCCATAGGTTACATGATATTTATCAAATGATTTGGCTACTAATAAATTTTTGTTAGAAATCTATTATGTTTTTAATGTTTATTTATAGCAGGATAGCAACCAAGCAGAGAACACCTTCACCTATTTGATTCTGTTCAAGGCACTGGTCATATATCCGGAGCAGTGGGGAATATTCGAAGAAACGTCCCTTAACTGTTTAAGGTGCGTCGAGCTTAAAGAGTGGGGAAAGGGCCAAGGTGACAGTGATCCTCGCGCTGCAAGTGCCAATCCAGTGAGATTGTTGGGAACTTAACAACCCTGCTAATCAGATCAGCAACAAAGTATAAGCCCAGTCCATCCTATATATAGAGGAATACCAAGTTGTTGTTATATCGTGAACGTATTCAAAGAGAATTTCTTTTATAAATAGTCATCAAGATTTTGGTCATACTTTCATTTGATTTTTAATCTTCATTTTTACTTTCTTTTTACGTTTAATGTAGAAATAAAATAAGAAATACATTGAAAAAAATGACATACAACTCAAATGGTTTACATGGTTTTAATATTTATTTTATTGTATTTTCATTTTTGCATTTTGTTTTTCTTTCAATGTATAGTTTTTTTTTTTTTCCACGTAGGAAAATCATCAAGATTCTGGTCATACTTTCATTTGATTTTTAATCTTCATTTTTACTTTCTTTTTCCATTTAATGTAGAAATAAAATAAGAAATACATTGAGAAGAATGACATACAACTCAAATGGTTTACATGGTTTTAATATTTAGTTTATTGTATTTTCATTTTTGCATTTTGTTTTTTTTTCAATGTATAGTTTTTTTTTCCACGTAGGAAAATCCCGCTGACCAGACTATTAAGGCCTAATCCCAAGGGCGTCAAGGAGAATTGATCCTGGGACCTCCGGATCAGCGAAGCACTTAACAACAAAGAGTCAATCAATTGAGCTAACCCTTGGGGCTTCCAATGCATAGTTTAAAATAAGAAAAGCACATAAAAAAGCTTATAACAACATAATTCCAAAACAAAACTAAGCATTACAAACTATTTAGAACAAACCTTCTTACTCTAATGTCATGTTGTACTTTCCATAAGGAAAGCAAATGGAACAAATAGGAACTTTAGGGGCTATAAATAAACAAGCTATCTTCCTACCTTTCTCTCAACATAGCCTCACAAGGTACTGAGATATCTTCCTACCTTTCTCTCAACATAGCCTCACAAGGTACTGAGATGTCGATGGCATAATTACCATTTTCGCAATCAACAATTAACGTGATTGGGAAACTAAGCAACCTAGATCTATCTTAACTTCGGATCTATCAAGCACCGATAAAGATCAACTATCTTGAGGTGCAAACCTCTTTTTTGAGTGCAAAAATTGAACAAAGATTTAAACCTCAAGAGATTTGATCCCTCTCGGAGCTTCATAGATCTGGAGTTAAGATGGATCTAGGTTGGTTTAACTATTAATAATTAATAATTTACTTTTTATTTTTATGCAATTCCACATGGTCAAAATGTTTTAATTAATAATTTTATTTTTTTTATTTTTATTTTTTTTATTTTTATTTTTATGTGATTTGACTAAGTCAAAATGTTTAGATAACATAACATAACAAGACATTACAACATCTCTTCTATACTAGGCTAGAGAGTGTCTCTTTGTGCAAAAATAAAATAAAAATAAATTTAAAGAAATATGTATTTATTAAATATTTTGATTGCAAAATGAGATATGGTTTTTTGGCATGTCGTATTGATGGGCCATGGTATTGGCCCATGGTACTGTAACAAAGCCTATTTACAAGTTCATAGTATCCATGGTTGAATATCCATGGTTAAAAATCTTATTATACTGCAATTATTAAGTTTTTATGTGCTTATTAATGAAATTGAAATCTAGTTATAAAATTATTATTTTAATTTATATGGTAAAATGGATCTTAATTTATAACGACTATTTATATCTTATATTGCAAGTATTAAGTTTTTATGTGCTTATTAATGAAATTTAAATCTAGTTATAAAATTATTATTTTAATTTATATGGTAAAATGGATCTTAATTTATAACGACTATTTATATCTTATATATTTTAATATGATAAAAGGTTTAGATATATCTCAAAACTAATTATAATATTTTTTCTCTTAAATTTATTTTAAAAATGTTATAAAATTAAATTCAAATAAAATATCTTGATTGTGAAATAAGAGATGGTTTTTGGGCATGTGGTATTGATGAGCCATGGTATTGTAACAAAGCCTATTTACAAGTTAATAATATCTATTGTAAAGTGGGAACGAATATCCATGGTTAAAAATATTGTTATATTGTAAGGTTACAAATCTTCAAGTTTTTATGTGCTTATTAATTAAATTGAATATATGGTTACAGTATTATTACTTTAATTTATAAGGTAAAATGGATGTTAACTTATAATTATTACTTATAATTTAATGTGATATTAATAAAAACAAAATTACACTATAACAAATTGAATTTTATTATTTTTATTACTTTAACTGTTTTACAAGCACTACAACATCTACCCCATCCTGGACTCTTAACTTTTTATTATTATTTAATTAAATCCACATGTAAATGTTTTTAAATCATTTATGTGTTATAAATTCAACATATTGAGTCGACATGTAAAAATGTTTACATACTTTCTTACCTCACACCTACAAATATCCCCATAATGTGTTATATTGAGTCGACATGTAAAAATGTTTACATACTTTCTTACATCACACCTACAAATCTCCCTATACTGAGCGCCTCTCAATGTAATAAAAAATAAGAGAAAACAACAACCACACATTCAACCTTCCAACTTTACATTCTTGACAGCTTAACTTGCACTCATAATTTAAATATAACTCTCTCATATATGACATTGAAAAAATTGCGAAATCGTCACATGCCCTTCTTTTGAAATAAAGTAAAATAAAATTAACATAAACGTCCTGGTAAATATAATTATAAATCAAACTATATTTTACAAAGCTTACTTGAAGACTATTGCATTTGACGAAGATGCACGCTTCCAGTCAACATCAATTGGCAAAGTTAGCAAGTAGTCAGTGTTCAAAGCTGAACTCAATTGTAAATCTTGGGTTGATAGTTCTTGAAATTCAGCATTTCGTAAAATCTGCATGAAGTTCCGCTGGAATCGAGTTTCCGAATTAACTCTACACACAATAAACTAATTTTTATGGCCTAATATGAAAGTAAAGCTATGGCAAACTAAATTTCAGTAGTAAATAAATCTTGTGAACTCAATTCAAAATTAACCAGATTTCTTGAAATGTTGGTATGATGCTTTTGTCCAATATAACAATGGCCCAGTAAAAGTCATTGGTTAGTTCAAAAGTTCCACTGAATGAGAAGTTAAATTTTTATAACATGAATGATATGAATACAGTAGCAACTGAAATACTTGCATAAAAGAAAGGAAATTAAAGAGAAAGTGTACAAGCATAGAAGGGGATTGTCTAACCATACATATCTTGTACACTATATTTTGTTAGATCATATAAGACTACAAAATTGGAGAAGAGAGATCATATTTGACTAAGTTTTCGAAGGTATAAATATAAAGTAGAAGTTACACAAGTGATAAAATGTAATAAAGTACAAGAGGGAAAAGCCACAAATATGACTGTCTCATCAAAGGAGTAGGTCAAGGGCACTGTTGACACCAGATTTGCCTTACTAAATAAGTTTTAGTTTCAAACGTGTTTGGGGACATCATCTGAGGTGAGCTCAATGTTTCAGAGTTCACAATTCTGCATTAACTGTTCATGAGTACCTTATTTATATGGGTACATTGTTTCACAGATTTGTTCCAGCCTTATCTTCTTCCAGAGTTGTATTGTATGAGTTTCTTTAAGAGCCTTAAGATCAGTATTTCAGGGAGCTCACACATCCTATGCTATTATTAGTAAATTTTTCTGTTCAAGCTTCCAGTGTTCTAGTTTTAGCAGTTCTTCCTATCAAATTCAACATGCAGATTGAGGAGCATGAATGTGGTTGAAGGACAGTCAAATGGGCACTTTCAGATTCATGATGAGTTGAATGAAATTCGAATGAAATCTCTCTGGCATGGAAAAATGTTCCAAAATTTGAGAGTGACTGCTTTGATGCTGCCTAACACATGTTGATTTTTGGTAGCATCGGATGCGCTCTAGCCTTGAAATTTGGAGGAGAAGCTAAGGCACATGAGATCTCCAAGCCTCAGAAATCGTTTTGAGAATTCCACTCAGATGAAGAGTTATTAAAATAATTAATAATTTTTATGGGTTCTTAAGTCTAAACTTAAGAAAATAAAAATATTAATGGGTATTAATAAAGATAAGGGTGAGAAGCTTCTAAGAGACGAGGATCAAGTTTGTTTTAATCTTAGCCGTTAATTAGAGACTTAATCTCGGCCATTGATTCATCAACAGAAAAAGTATAAGAGAAGACTTGACGATCATTTGGAGACACTGGCAAACACTGAGTATCTCAAGCAAAATCGATTCTCAAAAGGAGATCAATTTCAGAGGGAGAGTTGCAGGGTGGACGAAGAGAAGGGCATCAACAACAATCAGTCACTGAGGAGGAGGTGACGCAGGGACAGTGAGAGATAGCGCAAAGAGAGGCGCAGTACAGAGGAGAGACGTAGCCCCCACGCAGGGTGATGCAGAGCCACGCTAAGCCACGCAGAGTGACGCTGAGCCACGCAGAGCCACGCAAGGTGACACAGAGGTGACGCAGGAGTGGGAGAAGGGTCTCCAAAGTGTTAGATAGTTTCACAAGGAAAGTCTCATGTGTTTTCTTTTAGTTTCTCTATAAAATCATTCCTTGTAAAAGCGACTGTTGCTGAAAATTAATAATACCCTCATCTCTTGGACCGGTTTTCCCGCATTAGGTTTTTCGGGGACAATTGTCCAAAAACAACTGTGTTGATGTGATTGGTTCTTGTGCATGTATTTTTCTCTGTATAATTATTGTGATAAATGCAATAGAATTTATTTTAATATTTGTTGAAGGGATTTTGTAAATAACTTATTGTGAAGAATAAGTAGGTGAAATAAATCAGCTGCTGCAGTAGAATTTCAGTTTGGAAATTTTCACATGGTATCAAAGCAAAGATCTGGGAACAGAAGAGAAGAATCGACTATGGGTCAAGAGCATGATGCAGAGTTATTAACTCAAAGGGACTCACGTAGCTTTCCAAAAGAATGCACAAGGGACGTGGATCACGATTATTCTATGTTAAGCTTCCAGATTGGAAGAAGAAGTCCCTTACCTAGCAAGCTCTGCCTCCTCTGAGGTTTGGTATATAGACCGTGGAGTTTCTTAGCATATGACAGGAATTCAAGAATGTTTTTTAGATTAAGCTTCCAGATTGGAAGAAGAAGTCCCTTACCTAGCAAGCTCTGCCTCCTCTGAGGTTTGGTATATAGACCGTGGAGTTTCTTAGCATATGACAGGAATTCAAGAATGTTTTTTAGATTATCAGGAAGAAAGAATGAATTGTCAGATCACCATGGGAAATAAGACAAAGTGTACCCTAGTAGGAAGAGGTATTGTAGTCTTTCAAACCGAAGCAGGAAAGCGGCTTCGAGCAACCAATGTGTTGCATGTGCCAGGATTGGGGATGAACTTACTCTTTGTAACTCAACTTCAAAACAAGGTCTATGACGTTTTCTTCATTAAGGAGAAAGTATATGTCAAACACCCGAGTTGGAAAAGGAAAGCCCAAATTGGAATCATAAATAACAAGTTGTACAGATTACAGCTAGAATCACCAATGGAACTGAAAGGCAGCAATGGAGATGAATATTTGAATGAACTATGGCATAGGAGGATGAGACACTTACACCATGGGGCTCTGAGAATTCTCAGGAAAACAGTATCAGGGGTTCCAAAACTAAGTATCGAATGAAATGATGTGTGCAGAGGATGCGCTCTGGGCAAGTATGTCAAAGCAGCGTTTTCCAGAAGTAACAATAGAGCTAAGAGTGCTAGGATTGATACACTTAGACATTTGCGGACCGATGTCCACAAAAGCTCTTAGTGGTGCCGAATACTTTGTCACCTTCATCAATGACTATTCCAGGAAGACTTGGATCTACTTTCTGAAAACCAAGGATGAGGTTTCTGGTCGATTCAAAGAGTTCAAGGCTCTAGTGGAGAATTTGACAGGATAGGAGATAAAAGTGTTGCGCTTAGGCAATGGTGGAAAATATGTTGAAAAGGACTTCACCGATTTTTGCACTAAGGAAGGCATCAAAAGAGATAAGACAACTCCCTACAATCCGTAGCATAATGGGGTAACAGAAAGGAAAAATAGGACTATTGTAGAAGCAGCTAGGGCTATGTTGTATGATCAGGATATGCCCAAATTCCTGATTAGGACATGCAGCATGGCAGTTTATGTCTAAAACAGGACTCCACACAGGGCATTGGGCAAAATCACTCCGGAAAGGGTCTTCACCGAGAAGACACCTGAAGTTAGTCATTTCAGGGTATTTGGGAGTTTAGCGTATTGTCGTGTACTCAAAGAAAAGAGAAAGAAATTAGATCAAACTGCGGAGAAAGGATATCTTGTGGGATATAGCGAGAATGTTGAGGCATATAGAATCTATCTTCCAGGGAGTAGGAAGGTAGTAGTCCGGCGGGATGTAAAGTTCATGGAGGACCGAGCCTTCAGGAAATCCCAAGAAATGCCTTCCAAGGAGCAGTCAAAAGACGATCCGTTGGTCCAACCACTTCAACCAGCAGAAACTAATACCAGAAATTCGCCTGAAGACAAAGCTTCAGAACAGGAGGAATCTCAGGAAAAAGAAGAGCTGATAGATGTGCCCAATACTAGTGGAAGAACGAGTCGGGAACTCCAACAGATTCTACGGGATGCAAAGGACTTCATTGGCGCACCCAAGAATAATAAAAGGGAGCGAAGACAGTTAGATAGATACCAGACCCTAGTAGCTAATGTTTTGGAACCTTCTAGTTTTTAGGAGGTCGTTCAACATCAAGTATGGATAGATGCTATGGTGGAGGAATGCAGTTCTATAATGGTCAATGATGTCTAGGAAGTGGTAACGAAGCCACAGGACAGGTTAGTGGTAGGTTCAAGATGGATCTACAAGGTCAAATATGTTGCAGACGATAGTGTGGAGAAATACAAAGCTAGGTTTGTGGCTAAGGGGTATGCTCAGAAGAAAGGGCTAGACTACAAAGAAACCTTCGCCCCAGTAGCCAAGTATACTTCTATTAGAACCGTGATATCTCTTGCAGCACAGATGAGGTGGGAGATTCACCAGATGGATGTCAAGACGACATTCTTGAATGGGGTAATAGAAGAGGAAGTATACATTCAACAGCCGAGGGTTTTGAGACACATGAGAAGAAATCTCATGTATGCAGATTAAAGAAATCCTTATATGGGCTTAAACAGGCACCTAGAGCATGGTACAGTTGAATTGATGGCTACTTGCAAAAGATGAGGTTCGTCAAAAGTGACGCAAACCCTAATCTCTACTATCTTGTCGTAGAGAATGAGCCTCTAATCCTAGTATTATATGTGGATAATCTTTTCCTGACAGGATCATCCAGGCTCATCAAAGACTACAAGAAGAACTTAGCCACAGAATTCAACATGAAGGATTTGGGACAGAGGCATTATTTCCTGGGGTTGGAAGTTTGGCAACAGAAGGGTAGGATCTTCCTTGGGCAAGGGAGATATGCTACAGAGATCTTGAAGAGATTCAAGATGTAAGATTGTAGACCTATGGCTAGTCCAATGATCACAAACTAGAAGAATATTGATGCATCAAAAGATAAAGACGTTGATCCCACCTTGTACAGGCAGCTCACAGGGTCCCTGATGCATCTGGTCAATACTAGGCTAGACATCTGTTGTCAACACCCTCAATCAGTTCATGGTGGAACCCAAGAGGGCGCATTGGGCAAAAACCAAACATGTTCTCAAGTATATACAAGGAACAATCGAGCATGGAATATTGTACACCCAAGGCAATGACATCAGGCTGATTGGGTTCACTGACGTAGATTGGGCTAGAAGTTCAGTAGATCGGAAAAGTACAACTAGGTATTGTTTTAACATTGGATCGGGAATTTAGTTGTGAGTGACTTGGGTGAATAATATATTCACGAGAATAGGTAACTCTAATGGGAAGAACAGTAACAATGGCCATAGATGTATTCTCCAAATGGCAGTTTGAATGGGTAAAAAAAATCAACAAATCACCTTAACCAAGTTTAGAGGCACAAGTGCTAAGTTTAGAGGCACAAAGCACTTTTGCAGAATTACCCATTATTATTATCATAACGTTTGAGAGATTTAAACGAGAAAACTCGTTTGGCCCAAAAGCTAAAATCACAAACCACGATAAGATCACAAATCACTTGTTACGCCATTACTCATTATTATTATTATAACGTTTTGAGAGATCTAAACGAGAAAACTCTTTTGTCCCAATATGCAATGATATGATATGCAAAGCTTGAAAATAAAGAGAAAATGGAAGAAAATTTGTATTTCTCTGTTTCTCGATCAAAATTCATTACCTGCTAATGGAAGCAGGTCCTGCCCTTATTTCTACTACTCTTCGAGCTAGAGACAACGCTCATAAGATTGATATACAAAATTTAACTAAACCAAGAAGGAGAAACTTAATAAAATCATTCCTTCTGGCTTTGCGCACACTTCCGCAACATCCAGAAAAACAAACCCTAAACCATTACAGTCATTTGATTTTCTCTGTGAAGAGGCATTGGTTTTGCCACAAAACTGGGTTTCATGTCACCGGCCATTATCGCTACCACAGTTTCTTCCTCGTTATCATCAGAGACCGGAAACCCATTCTTCCCGCAGCACTAATGATCTGTTGCAGCGGAGGTCAAAAAATCAGAGTTTATAACATGAAGAGCGCGCATCTTCTTCAAGTAGGAGAATACAATAACGACGAGAGCAAAGAGTGTAAGTGTTTTTATCACGCCCACTCCTCCCAGAACGTACGGAGCCGGTGACTTCCATGAGAAAATGGCTGTGCCATTGCCATTGCCATTCCGGGAACTAGCTCGGTCCTCATTCTCCAGTGGACTATAACTCCCAGTGAACCTCCCAAGGCTGACAAATTGCACTGGTCTAACTTGGTTCCCGACCTCGAATCCTAGAACTTGTCCCATTTCTGTGTCATTTTCATACAATCAAAGCCCAGAACAGAGCTCAACCCGGGAATCTTTGATTCCTCTCTATCGGATTCGAACCCTGCACTGGCTCTCCGCAATCGGCTGAATAAATCCGAGCTCGCATTAACGTTTCTCAACTGGGCAAACCAGAGGCCCCTGGCCCTGAGCTTGGACTCGCGCGCCAGCCTCGATTCGACTTGCAAGCACGCGCTCTCCCACTGCGCCATATGGCTCAGATTCGAGAACCCATTGGACGACTGAACACCAGGTGCCATAATCGATTTGGCTTTGGGCTTGTGCGTCACGGGGTCGATTCGCATCTGTAGCAAGCGCTTCCTCAGGTGGGTATTCCAGTAGTTCTTGATTTCGTTGTCGGTTCGCTTGGGAAGGTGAGTAGCAATGGCGGACCACCTGTCACATCATAAATAAGATCAGCTCTCAGTGCACAAGTGACAGAATCAAGATACAAAAAACTAATTCATTCAACGTTGTTTTGTTTGTTAGGCCAACTAACCTGTTTCCCAGTAGCGCATGAAGTTGAATAATAGTCTGCTCTTCCTGCACAGTGAACTTCCCCCGCTTGATATCTGGCCTTAGATAGTAAGCCCAACGCAATCTGCAGCGCTTCCCGCATCTCAGCAACCCTGCATAAAAATCACCCCATGAAAACTACCCAAAAAACAAAAATACATAGAATTTCTGGCACCGCCCTCGCCTTGACTCATTTCACGGGAGACCTACCATCAGATCGCCAAAAAGTGCAGGAAAACCGTTTGGCTTTTTCTGGAAGAAAAGTCTGGAAGCGCGCCAGCTTTTCATCTAAAGTCATTCGGCCAAACCAAGCCTTATCCCTGTGCGCCTCTCGGACCATAAGAAGCGAACGATGAAAAGTCGTTGTCAACACTGAAAACTGCCGCGGTCCAGGCCTCGAAGAATCCTAACGGAACCCTAGCAAATGAATACTAAACAGTTTGGGGAAATTCATTATAAATCAACATACTTCGATCTCCTCGGTTTTCCACACAACCTACCCAACGCATTTTGCGCTGCCTTGCTCTGCTCTGCCCTTCCCTGCCTCGCCTGGTGAGGCGAGAAGCATAATGATGGAGTTCGAAAGAAATTTGAGAGCCTAACGAGTTTCTGATCTTCTTCGGGCGTCCACGGGCTCTTCTTGAGCCCAACCCTTTCGCAGGGGAATATGGTGAATTAACTTCCCGGCAAGACGTGATGGAAATGGGAAAATCGGAATGTCTGTCAAGGACGTGTCAGTGGTCTACATTAATGCGGAGGGTGGGCAGAGGCAGTGGAGGGTGGAGGAATTATCGGCGGCCAGAGCCGGAGGTTTTTCCGGCCGGTGACGAAAACCGGGCCATTCTACCGCCTGGGTAGACTACTCCCTTCTGAATACCCAAAAATTGTTAAAATTGGTAAAGGTACTAGTGTGGAGGAAAGGAAAAAGTTAACTAATTTACTTCGCGAATATCGAGATGTTTTAGCCTTTTCTTATGATGAATTAAAGGGCTATAGGGAAGATGTCATGGAACATACTATCCCCTTAAAAGATGAAAATGCTAAACCCTTTCGCCAGAATCTTAGGCAAATTAATCCTAAATTGGCCCCGTTAGTTCAGAAAGAGCTTGCGAAAATGCTTGCAGCAAGAATTATCGCTCAAACTAGGCATTCGACATGGTGTTCAAATTTGGTGATTGTTAGGAAAAAGAATGGTACGATAAGGCTTTGTGTTGATTTCCGAAACCTTAATCTAGCATGCAAGAAGGACAATTACCCTTTGCCAAAATGGAAGCTTTGTTGCAAAGAGTAACCGGTTCTGGAATGATGTCGTTGCTAGATGGCTTTTCCGAGTACAATCAGGTTTGGGTTAAAAAGGAAGATCATCATAAAACCACATTCACCACGCCATGGGGTACATTCGAATACATCAGAATGCCGTTTGGATTAACAAACGTTGGGGCTACATTCCAAAGGGCAATGGATTATGCCTTCAAGGGA
>APFE031045092.1:153295-200154 GCA_000404065.3 Pinus taeda
AGAGCTCCTGTCCTAGTTAGTCCCGATTATTCCAAGGATTTCATGATTTTTTCTTTCGCTTCCGAAGATACCATTGTTGGTGTCCTGCTGCAAAAGAATAAAGATGGTCACGAACAGCCTATTGCTTTCATGAGTAGAGCACTTCAAAATTCTGAATTGAAGTACAATGCCATGGAAAAGCAGGCTTATGCCTTAGTCAAGTCTCTTAAGTACTTCAAAACTTATGTGGGTTATTCTAAAATTATTGCTTTCGTCCCACATTCTGTTGTTAAAGATATATTAACTCAAATGTTTAGGGACTCGTGCTAGGTGGGTTACTAAGATACAAGAATATGATTTAGAGATCAGACCCACTAAGCTAGTTAAAGGCCAAGGTTTGGCTCAGATGTTGACTGAAAGTAATGAAAAGACTCTTGGTTTGTTTTGCATTAACGATCTATCTTCGCCTGAATTGCAAAGATTAGGAGAGCATGAGTGGTACAAGGACATAGTTTATTACTTGATGAATCTTGCATGTCCTAACCATTTAGTTGCTCATAAGAGAAGGGCTCTTAGATTAAGAGCCACTAAGTACTGCCTCATGAAGGATGGCCTTGGATGGCAAAATCCTGAGGGCATAGTGCTTAGGTGTGTTGATGACGTTGAGTCCAAGAAATTAATCTCTGAGTTTCATTCAGGATTTTGTGGTGGTCATTATGCTGCTAGAACTACCGCCCACAAAATCCTGAGAGTTGGTTATTATTGGCCTTCAATTTTTTCTGATGTGCATAGGTTCGTTAGAAATTGTTAACCCTGTCAACTATTCACTGGGAAACAGAAGCTGGCTGCCCTCCCCCTACAACCTGTCATTGTAGAGGCACCTTTTCAGCATTGGGGTCTGGACTTCATAGGGAAGTTCCATGAAAATTCTAGCAATGGCTACTCATGGATTTTCACTACTACGGATTATTTCACTAAATGGGTTGAGGCCATTCCTGCTAAGAATGCCACTGAAAAGGTTATTATGGATTTCATTGAAAATAACATCATTACTAGATTTGGTGTCCCTGCTAAGATCACTACTGACAATGCCAAAGCTTTTAGTTCCTTAGAGTTTTCATCTTTTTGTTTCAAGTATGGCATTGTCTTATCTCATTCGTCAAATTACTATCCTCAGGGTAATGGTCTGGCCGAATCAAGTAACAAGAATCTCATAACCATTATCAAGAAGATAGTAGGAGATAATAAGAGATCATGGGATAGCAAAATCAAGTATGCTTTATGGGCAGATAGAATCACTAAGAAGAAAGCTACTAGTAAATCTCCCTTTGAATTAGTTTATGGCTTGGATGTAACCTTACCTGTGCACCTTAAGTTGCCAGCTTATCAGCTCCTTCAGAATTTTTCTACTGATAAAGATGTTGTTCAGAATAGAATAGATCAGATTGTGGAGTTAGATGAAGCTCGTAGGACAGTTTTTGATGCTATATGTAAAAATCAGTCTAACATTAAGAAAAGATTTGATAAATCTTCTCGATCTAGATCTTTGCAGGGGGGAGATATGGTACTGCTTTGGGACCGCAAGAATGAGAAACCAAGAAAACATAAGAAGTTTGACAGTTTGTGGCTGGGACCGTACATCATTCGAGATATAGCTGGACCAAACTCGTTCCACTTGAGCAGATTGGATGGTGAACCACTTGATCTACCTGCGAATGGCCAAATGCTCAAGCTGTTCTTCAAAGATGATATCTGATGCCATGGGGCATCCTTTGTATTGTATTTCTAACCCTATTCTTTGTCATTTTCAGCATTTCGTTTCTGTTTTAGGATTAGATTTACTTTTCATGTTACTAGATAGTTAATAAATGAAGAGCTTCTATCTTTCATGTGCTTAAATGTTATATGATGATTTTTGAATGGACGCTACTTATTTCTGTTGTGTATTGCGTGGGTGCAGATTCTAGATTCTCACATTCCTACAGTGCAGCAACATGTCCCCAAGTAGAAGAATTGGATTATCATGTTAAAGACCAACTCTTGTATCATTTTGGAAAGTTATGCATTCCTCAAACTGAAAGAGTAAAGATAATTTGAAAAGCACACACTTCTCTAATATCAGGTCACTTTGGTGTAAGTAAAACAGTTGCATAGCTGCAAAGATTTTGTTGTTGGCCAAAAATGAATGAAACCGTTTCTAGATATGTAAGAGGGTGTACCATGTGTGCTAAAAGCAAACCCAACAACAGAAAACTAGGCTTGTACACTCCACTACCAGTTCCTTCTCATCCTTGGGAAAGTGTTTCCATGGACTTTGTTGGGGACTGCCTAAATCTAGAAAAGGTCATGACTATTTATATGTTATTTTGGATAGGTTTAGCAAAATGTGTATTTTAATACCTTATAACAAACAGATTACAGCTAAACAAACAGCAAAATTGTTCTTTCAGCATGTATGGGTTCATTTTGGATTACCCACTTCCATTATATCTGACCGAGATTCCCGATTTGTTGGGAAGTTTTGGTCAAGTCTCTGGGAATTGATGGACACTAAACTGAAGAAAAGCACAACTTTCATCCACAAACAGATGGCCAAACAAAAGTGGTCAACCGGACAGTAATCCAGTTGCTCAGAAGCTATTGCAGCAAGCATCCCAAGCTTTGGGATGAACATTTATGTTATGTGCAGCATGCTTACAACCGTGCTAAACATTCTTCTACATAGAGATCTCCTTTTGAGACCTGTTTTGGTTTCATACCAAGGTCTCCCTTGGATTTTCTCTTTGGTAAAGACATAGCAGTTGATGGACACAGTGATGTGGACAAGGAAACCCAGTTCATTGAACAAATCGAACAAATTCACCACGCAGTACAGGAACAGCTGGAAAAGAGCTAAGCCAAGTACAAGGCAAGGCATGACAAGCATCGGATTGAGCATAGTTTCCAAGTTGGTGATCAGGTTTGGTTGTATATCAGCAAAGACAGAATGCAAGGTGAAGGTAAGAAGCTGAAGCCAATAAGTTATGGAACTTTCAAGATACTTGAGAAAATTGGTAAGAATGCTTTTCGCCTTGATTTGCCAGCTTACATGCACATCTTTTCAGTAGTTAATGCAGAAAGCTTGAGACTATTTGAACCTTCATTGATTGAAGATCCCGAAGAGCAGAGTCAATTGCCTTCTATTGATGATGTGTTTCCTGAATATCTCAATGAATTGCAAGAAGATATAGTTCTGGACAGGAAGGTGAGAACTACGCGCAGAGAGGATGTTGAGTACCTCAGGATTGGACTCAAAGGTTCAAAACCAACAATGCAAAATGGATAGAAATTGGGCAAGCGAGGAATCTATACCCTCACTTGATTGATGCTTAAAAACCAACTTTTGGTGGTCCAAAAGCTTTTTCAGTGGGAAGGTCGTGATCCAAATTGGATCCTAGAACACTCTCTAGGTTTTCATGAACTCTTTAAAAATCATGCCAAAGTTTCAAAGTCTTATAAAGATCAAGCTTATCAAAGATATCCTCGTAATAGTTGCAATTTGTGATCAGCGCAAAGCAACGAGGACCGTCGGTCAAGCGCGCAGACTATCGGCCCATGGTAACGCGCACTATCGCAAATTAGCAAAACCAGAGGCCAGTTCGAGAAACGGGGGTAGTTTCTGATATGCGATTAGGGGTAGTTTCTGATATTCCAGTTCGCTAATCGCATATCGCAGGGCAAACCCCTCAAAGAAGGAAAGGCCGTAAGCTCCCGGACCCGAAAAATCATAAAATGTAACGGATATCATTCCGATTCCGTCAAAAGCGGGGTCTTACAAAAACCGGCAGAATATCGGAGGGGCTTCGAGCGGTAAGCAGTTTCGGCCGAGTCCCGCCCGATGCCACACAGCGATTGCCACGCGTCCCGGCGAGGAGAGAGAAAACCGCTCACATCAGACGGGTAAATGTCATGCGACCTAGCTGCCCGATATGAACGATGACCGTAGGATCTAGGGCCCCCAGATCAATGGGGGAGATGCATTCCGATGGATGATCGGATTTGACGAGGTTAATAGGCATAGTTGTATAAGATTTAAGTTCGATATGGACGATGCGTTGGCAGGTCATGTTTCACGAGCATTCTTGGAGCTAACTGTAAATACGATTTTTTCGAGTGTGTCCAAGAGAAATTAACACTCATCCGTTACATAATAGGTGACCACCTTCCTATAAGGCATTATACAGTGACTGATGACGCAGGACAGAGGAATTCGAACTGACAAAAGCAAGGGAACCGAAAAGCCGGAAGCAAAAACGAACAGTCAAGAAGCAGATTGGCTTTAAAGCCACAAACTGACAGAGAGAGAAGCAAGCCAGTTAAGAAAGCTAAGAGCAGAGAACAGAGAGAAGAATCCGAGCTGACCTGCAGAAGCAAAGGCAGCATCGAGCCAGAGACAGAGACAGAGAGATTCAGAGAGTCTGTGTACTCTAGAAAAGGCTTGAGAGGTTCAAGCGGACTCTTCTGTATATGTCTGTCATGTATTGAGTCTCAGATTGGACTCATACCATTGTGACCAATAGAGGTCGAGATTCAGTAGGGAGAGTCTGTGTACTCCAGGGACTTGGGGAATCCAAGTACATTCTTACTAATTTATATATGCTGAGTGAGACTCAGTTTGAGCTCACTGTTGTAAAAACTCTGCTTGAAAACAATAGAGAGGTCAACACTGAAGGCTGGACCAGGAGACGTAGCCCAGGAGTATTGGGTGAACTCCTTATTAAACTTGTTGTGTTTATATGTTTGCCTATTGTGTTTTCTTTAACTGCTTCAGTGTCTATGTATTTCACAATCTTATCGATCTGTTGCATAAAATAACATAGACACATCCATGCACATGAGTCTGTAATACCTTATTAATTGTCTTAAATCAATTTTCAGATCATGAGAGGAGGCCGTATTATTTCTCCAAGGGGTTGCAGAGTCGCTGCGCAGGGCCTCAATTAAGCAGTTTGATTCAACCAGAACATGGGTGGATTCAGCGTCCAATGGCCAGGGAATTTCCAAGAGGCTAGAAGAATCACTTCCAGTGGCAGCAATAGGCTAGATGTCACATCAGACGAAGTTTTTGGGTAGCACGAGTGGGGCCTCCGCAGAACGCTGAAGCAAAAGTGTTCCAGAACCAGTTCTGAGGCTCAGATCATTACAGGATTACTTGAGGAGGCGGGTAAATATCCTCAGATATTTTTGTCAGTATTTCTCTCAGATAGAAACACCAATTTGGCATCATTTTATTGTACTCATAAATTTTTCTACTGCATAATAATAAAAAAGCCTCAGTTGTTGCATCGATTTTCCCACATTAGGTTTTTCTGGGGAAATTTGTCCAAAAATTATTGTGTCATTTGTATGTGTGCGTTAGCATTTCTCAGTTCCTATTTTTGCTTCTGTAGTATTTTGTTTGGTGAAGAAATCGCAGTGTGAATATCTCGTTATTTTGTCGTAAACAAATAAACTGCATAATTAACTTATCAATTAGGAGAAATATCCAATTGTTGTATTTCAAGTAATTTTCACATATAGTTTATTCATTACCCCTCAAAGTATGTCTTAGTAGAAAGTTGAGGAGGAGAGGTCCAATTTTGACCACCCATACCCCATACAAGTTCTCTAGACATCACTTATTACAAACTACATGTTGATTTGGGGTAGCATCGGATGTGCTCCAACCCTCAAATTTTCCACGGAGGCTTGGGCACAGTTATTCCAAAGAACCCAAAAAGCGTTTTGGGAAATTCCACCCATAAGTGATTATATTAAAATAATTAATATTTTTAATGGGGTTCCTAAATCTAAACCTAGGAAAATTAAAATATTAATAGGTATTAATCTAATCATGGATGAAACTTCTAGAAAAGCCACGGATCAAGCCAAAGCGATCTGAGCCTTTGATTATGTTTTAATCTAGGTCGTTGGTTTTCCAACAGGAAGATATCAGAAGGGGCTTGAGGGTCATTTGGAAAACACATAAAGAGATTGAGAAAATCGATTTTCTGAAGTGAGAAGTTCTCAAGAGGAAAATCGATTGAGGAGATCTTGCAGGAGAGGGGCAGTGAGAATCCGGGAGAAGGAATTTCCAGAGAGTACAAGGCAGAGAGAGGACAGAAAGACGTCCAGAGGAAGGCTGAAGCTGGCCCATGCAGTGCTGATGCAGAGGCAGTGTAGTCCTTGAGGGGAAGTCGAGTTCCTGCTGAGGGAAGTCGAAATTCAGTTATCGAAAGCCAGGGTGTGAGTCTAGGAGGCAGAAATTCGATTTCATAACCAACAGAGGATCCAAAGGAGAGGCAGCGTAATACCTAGGATGGGTGACACAATAACTGCACAAAGTGACGCAGAGCCTCTAAAGAGGGTGATGCAGAGCCTCCAGAGCAGAAGGATCAGTCACTAATTCTCCAGTGACAGGGTGAGAACATTTAACCAATATTTTGTTCAATATTCTCTCTGTATTGGATTTCTAGTTGAGCATCCTAGATTTGTACTTAGAATTTCTCTTGCATAATAATAAAACCCTCAGAGTTGTTGCACCGGTTTTCCCAGGTTGGGTTTTTCCAGGGCTATTTGTCCAAAAATAATTGTGTCCTATGTGTTGTATTCTTCTTTCTTGCTCAGTATTTTGTTTCCGCATATATGTAAATTAAGTGAAGGTTGCAGATGTATTTACTTCGAAATTTACCATAGAAAACAATAAATAACTTTTATGATTTAATCTACGAGAAGTAACATCAGTTTGCTGCAGTAGGGATTCCGGCTTAGGAATTTTCACATGGTATCGGAGCTAGTGCAGGTGAGGCAAGAAGAACAAAACCAAAAAACCCCAGCGCTGAGCAAAAGGGGAAATTGAAAAGTTGCAGGAGGCAGCAAGTCGAAAACCCAGAGGGTTTGCACATTTCTAGCCAGAGGATCAAAAATTCGAGGGAGACTCTCCCTCCGAGTGAGTTGAAGGAGAGAAAGACCTTCCAGTTCGAATTTTTCCATGGCAGAGGGAACAGCGCTGAGCCTCATCATGACGAGCTTAAAAGATGTCAGAAGAAAGAAGCAGCAGAGCATAGTGAGGGAATACTTCCTCAATGATTTCTTGCTGAGGAAATCAACATTTCTCAATTGTTGAGCAACAGAGGAGGAGCAGCTTACCAACTCCATCAGGGAGTGCACAAGTCAACCTAGGAGCTACGCAGTAGGGAGAAAGAGGAAGTTGTTTGACAGTTTTCGAAGGAGATGGCAACCAGTGGCTTGAGGGATCAGGATAGGTTGGACGGGGCTTCCAACTATGCTATCCGGAAGGTTAGGATGACCTTCCTTCTAGACGAGCATGCCCTCAAGATGTGCATTGATAATGTGGTGGTTGAACCTACAGATGCAGATCCGCTGAAAAATTACAAAGCTGAGATGGCTAAGGCAAAGAGGATGATCCTAGATGGAGTCAAGGATCACATGGTGTGCCATGTTGCTAGCAAAGGGACCGCTAAGGAGATGTGGGATGCCTTGGCCACATTGTATCAGGGAACTTTCGAGTAGCAGAAGATGTACTTAGAGCAAAAGCTGAGATCTGCTCAAATGTAGAAAGGGGAGCGAGTAGATCCGTTCCTTACGAAACTGAAGGAGACCCGTGATGAGTTGTCATCTGCGGGACATACTCCTCAAGACTCAGAGTTAGTGAGACTAGCTCTAAATTTCGTCTCAGATGATTAGCAGATCTTTGTCCAGAGTATCCTGGGCTGGGCGGCATTGCCAAATTGGGACGAGATGTGGGCAGCTCTGAAACAAGAAGAGTTGAGGAGATACCTGCTCAAGGTCAAACTTGACTGGAGCAACAGCAGCAGTGGGTCGAAGCCCGAAGTGGAGGAAGAGGATAACGCAGCCCTTGCATCCAAGGGGCAACAGAGACGTAAGAAGGACGTCTCCAAGGTGAAGTGCTTAAGATGTGGCGAGATGGGCCACTATGCATCACAGTGTCCTTTGAAGAAAAAGGACAAGGATGAGAAGCACGATCCTAAGGTTGCAGCCACGAAGATCGACGAGGAGGAGTTCGCCATGATAGCCGAGATATCTCCAGGAGGGAGGTGGGCTGATATAGAGCTGTAGTCGGGAGCACTGCAGATGGACAGGATCCTTGAGGAGCCCACCTCTTGGATCATCACCTTGCTACGAGAGCCCGTGATCAGGAGTAGCGAGATGGTGGAGTTTCAATTGGTGCCATGGAGTGTTGATTCGATAGATGCAGTGGCTAGGAGAGCCATAGACTAAGCAGCACAGAGCATAGAGGCAACAGTGCAAGGAGGCATAGTGCAGAGCTCCAACAATGCAGTGGTTTCAGAGGTAGCATGGGACTAGCAGCAGTCAGGATTTCAGCACCGACGAGTATGCACTGGATACTTGTCTAATTTTCGGTATTTTTAGTTGCTTCTCTCAACAACTGATTTGCAGTGTTGGGAGTAAGGACCAGCAGCAACAAGGATGTAGTGTTGACAAAGGTAGTGTCGGCAATAGTACAGTAGCAGCAATAACACAGTAGTTGGTGGACAGCAGGTCAGACATCAGCAGCACAAAGACGATGCTTCTGAGTCAGAGCAGTATGCAAAGAGGCAGTGTATTGCAAGAGCACATTCCTCGCTAAGAGGGATGTTGATTTGGGGTAGCATCGGATGTGCTCTAAGTCTCATATTTTGCAGGGAGGCTTGGGCACAAGTGTTCCAAAGAAACCGAAAAGTGTTATGGGAAATTCCACCCATAAGTGATTTTATTAAAATAATTAATATTTTTAATGGGGTTCCTAAGTCTAAACTTAGGAAAATTAAAATATTAATGGGTATTAATATAATCAGGGGTAAAACTTCTAGAAAAATCCATGGATCAAGCCAAAATGATCTGAGCCTTTGATTATGTTTTAATCTAGGTTGTTGGTTGTCCAACAGGAAGATATAAAAAGGGGCTTGAGGGTCATTTGGAAAACACAGAGAGATTGAGAAAATAGATTTTTTGAAGTGAGAAGTTCTTGGGAAGAAAATCGATTGAGAAGATCTTGCAGCGGAGGAGCAGTCAGAATCCAGGAGAAGGAATTTCCGGAGAGTATAAGGCAGAGAGAGGACAGAAAGACGTCCAGAGGAAGGCTGACGTTGGCCCACGCAGTGCTGACACAGAGGCAACGCAGTCCTTGAGGGGAAGTCGAGTTCTTGCTGAGGGAAGTCGAAATTCAGTTCCCAGAACCCAAGGTGTGAGTTTGGGAGGCAGAAAGTTGATTTCCCAACCATAAGAGGATCCAAAGGAGAGGCAGGGTAATACCCAAGAGGGGTGACACAGAAATTACCCAGGGTGACGCAGTGTTGCGCAGAGGCCACACAAAGGGTGACGCATAGCCCCCAAAGCAGAAGGATCAGTCACTGGTTCTTTAGTGACAAGGTGAGATCATTTCACCAGTCTTTTGTTCTGTATTCTCTTTGTATTGGATTTCTAGTTGAACATCCAAGATTTGTACTTAGAATTTCTCCTGCATAATAATAAAACCCTCAGAGATGTTGCACCGGTTTTCCCAAGTTGGGTTTTTCCGGAGACTATTTGTCCAAAAATAATTGTGTCCTATGTGTTGTACTTTTCTTTCTTGCTCGGTGTTTTGTTTCCGCATATATGTAAATTAAGTGAAGGTTGCAGATGTATTTACTTCGAAATTTAACATAGAAGACAGTAAATAACTTGTATAATTTACTCTAGGAGAAGTAACATCAATTTGTTGTAGTAGAGATTCCAGCTTAGGAATTTTCACACTACATAGATAGTTTATTAAAATTCTCGTCTCGTGGGAAATATAAAAATTAAAAAATTTACCCCTAGACCTATTCAAATTTTGCGAACTTTTACAAGTGATCTAACATGGTAATATATATTGACTCTAGACACTAGGACACTTAAGGCCTCGCCATCAAGCCACACTCCGGATTTGGGGTTATATCTAAGAGAAAAAATTCGATTAATTATTACACGCTAAAAAGCACAAATAATTAATCAAGTAAATAAAACTCCCCATATTGAACTCACTTGATGACAAAGTCCTAAGCTACCTAGGCTTGTTACATGACTCTATTTCATCATGCTAGCATCACTTTACAACATCCCAACAGGGCTTGCGGAATCTAAGTACAATAGAGCAGAAGATGAGAAGAAGAAGAAAAGAGCTTAAAGCTTTGATGATATCTAAACTTTGTTGGTACAAGAATATTCTAACATATCCTTGGGCATGGAGTCTTCAACTTATAACAGAATTTTATAAGTTGGTGGTGTGAAAATTCTATCACTGCAGTAACTAATTTACTTTTCCTACTTATTCCACCATAAGTTATTCATGAAATCACTTCAATAAACATTAGAATAAATACTATTGCAGATATCACACCGTAATACAGAAACAAACATATGCACAAGAATTAACACATTGACATCAATATTTTGGACTAATGTCCCCGGAAAAACCCAATGTGGGAAAACCGGTGCAACAAGGGAGGATTTTATTATTCAGCAATTTTCTAGAACAACAGGGAGCCAAACTGGCTTACCCACAAATAGACAAATTCTCTAGCACTTCTTCTAAACCCAGCATCAGCCCTGCTGAGCTCTGCGTGGCCTGAAACCCTCTGAGTCAACCTGTTGAGACTCTGCGCAACCTCTTTGGCCTTCTACGTCACTCCTGCAGCCTCTGCATGGATGATGCAGGCCCTGCTGGCTCTGCGCAGTCTCTATTGCCTCTGCGTGGCTCCTTCTAACCCTACGTCTGCCTTTTCTGCCTTTGCACTGATCTTCCATCTTTCTGTTTCGTACTTACTACCTCCTGACTGCTCACTAGACCTCTAGTTCAATTTCTCAGCTAACCCCGCTCCAGAAATTGAACTCACTAGTCTCCCTCAGTGGGTTCTCCAAGTGACCCTCAAGCCTCCTCTTATACTTTTCTTGTTGACAAATCAACGGCCGAGATTAAGTCCCTAATCAACAACTAAGATTAGATTTGACTTGATCTATGACTTTTGGACCATTCTAACACAGTTTTATATTAATTCACATTAATATTTTATTTTCCCTAAGTTTAGACTTAGGGATTACATTAAAAATATTAATTATTTTAATATCTCCCAAACTGTTTAGAATCTGCCCAAACCCTTTCTGGGTATTGGAGATCTCATGTGCCTTCGTCTCTCCACCAAGTTTCGTGGCTAGAGCACATCTGATGCTACCCCAAATCAACAGGGGGCAAGTGGAAAAACTGACTTGAACATCCATAAACAATATCTCAACTTCCAAGACTTTTCCGATAGTTTCTTCCAATCCACCATCTATTTTTCACCCGAGACTTTCTTGATTGACAACTATTCTAGTGTGTGTAGTTTGCAAGCTCCTTAGAGAACCATTTCGCTTAAGATTCCTTAGTCATCTAACATCTAAGTCTTGTCAACGAAGCCTCCTTTGTGGGAATAATATCCACCCACAAAACAGCAGGGTAGAAGCCATTGAGGTGACAGTGGTGGCTTATCTCATGTTTCGCTAGACCTAGAGTACCTAGTGAAGCTTTGTAATAGGCTGCTAGATTTTGTGGTAACAGGGGTTAACATTTTTGAGCTGAGATGATAACTTGAATCATAAATCTGAAGGTTAATTTTGCTAATTTGAAGAAAGTAGAGGCATATTTGAAGAAAATAGTGAAGTTTTCTACAGATTTGAACCACTCTTTCCCCGATTATTTAAAGTCAAGCTTCGATCCTTTAAGGAGAACCCCCTCAGGTTGGGGTGGTCAACCAATCTGGAAGTGAGAGGGAGTGTAATTTCTGACGGACACACCCCCTAGTGGTTTTCCAGGCATCTTTTAATCACATTTAGTCAAGGATATTTCCAGGTTATAACATGTTCATAAAAGATTTTTTAAGTACAGAAAATGGGCTGAATCACTCCTAGAAAAAAAAATCCTCTATCTATCTTTAAATAGTACACGAGTGTCAGCTATCAAGATCTCAAATGCTCTATCATCTAGTTAATTGTTAAGAATCAACAAAACAATTGTCCTCGTTAATTTGATTAACCATTTCCATGTCAACTGAAAACTTTTCCACATATTCAGGAACAGATAACAATTGGATTTACCCGGCATCTCCATTTGGAATCCCCAGAAAATCTCTAATAGATGCACTGGACACATTTCCCAGATTTCTACCAGCTCTGTACTGAGATGCTATCTTGCAGTGATTCATTTCCTTTCCAGGCAACTGATCTGTTTTCCCTTTGTGAAGGAAAGATTCAACTTCACTATCTTGGTTGCATGGTGTTTCCTCATTTCCTATTCCTGAGAATGAACCATGGACATCATCCTCTAAGTCTCGGTTTCCACCGTCTACATGTGCATATGTAAGACCGTAATCAAGGAGCAACTCTTCAAGAATACTTTTGTGTTCAGCATGAAGAATGCTATCCAAACATCTGCATTGAAGAAAACATTTTACATTATGAAACAATACAGTTGACTGAGATGCATAAAATAGAATTGCATTGTTGATTACAATATTGTATGTTGCCAAAAGACCAATAATCTGGCCATACTGAAATACAAACCATTCTAGAGTGGAAAATATATGAATATATGTAATACTTCAAATGGACCTTACTCCCCCAGAAAAAGTAGCGTGTAACATTCCAAGTTAATGAGCTGTCAAATGTACTTTCCACATTCAAAAGCAAACCCTATCAATTAGTGCTCAGATGCTTGTAATCAATTGATTAAAATCGCAGGAGCAAAAAACAGTCCATGGCCAAAGAAAGGCCGTTTAAACTTCAAAGGATGGTGCCAAAATCAAATGAACACTCAGAGATTTCAAAAGAAATAAAAACATGTAGGATGGGCACTAGAACACTTGCCTTTGGCATGGATGTTTGAGAAAGAAAGACTAGAATGACACGTAAGCTTAATTTTGTTTCAAATTTCAATGTTTTTCCCTTTTATCCTTTTTTTATTGGCAAGCTACGGTTCATAATAGTACAAAAAAGATACAGAGTATGCCATCGTAGCCTGCCAGTGGCTCAAAGTTATCATTGTTGTTCCAAAGACGTCTAATACTAATTATGATGACCAAATCTAAACTATGATTCTCCCACCGTTATGGAGGTTCTGTGCACAGCAAGGAAACAGAAGTATCACTATAGCTAGGACAGTTTGAGAAAAGGTGAGACTTGGTATTATAAACAAATTGTCTCCTGCATATCTTATCAGCATTACCAGAGTTTCTATTTGTTGATTTGAGGTAGCATCGGATGTGCTCTAGCCACAAAATTTGGTGGAAAGGCTAAGGCACATGAAATCTCCAATATCCAGAAAGGGTTTGGGCAGATTCTAAACAGTTTGGGAGATATTAAAATAATTAATATTTTTAATGGAGTCCCTAAGTCTAAACTTAGGGAAATTAAAATATTAATGTGAATTAATATAACACTGTGTTAGAATGGTCCAAAAGTCATGGATCAAGCTAGATCTAATCTTAGCCGTTGATTAGAGACTTAATCTTGGCCGTTGATTTGTCAACGAGAAAAGTATAAGAGGAGACTTGAGGGTCACTTGGAGAACACACCAAGAGATCAAGATTTTGACTTTTTGGGGCTAGGTTTGCTGAGAAAGTTGAGAGATTGATTTGGAGTTGCAGCTGAGGGGTAGTGAATACAAAAGCAGAGAGGCAGAGATAGTGCCGGGAGGATCAGCGCAACAGTCGAGAAAGCTGACGCAGAGGGCAGAAGCTGGAACTATCGGGAAAGCTGACGCAGAGGGCAGAAGTCGGAACTGCCAGGAAGTGCCAAGAATTGCAAGAACTACTGGGAAAGCTGACGCAAAGGGCAAAAGTCGGAACTGCCGGGAATAGCCGAAACTACCGGGAATTGTTGAAACTGTCAGGAAAGTTGACGCAGGGGGCAGAAGACGCTGACATTGGGGTTTTATGTGGCGCAGATTGGAGCTGAGGAGTTGCCGGAGTGTTTATCCGGGGTTTCAGCCGAAGCATCTGTCTCCAAAGGAGAGGTATTACTGTCGAGATTTTCTCTGTTGGGTGAGTTGGATTTGGCACCCAGATTGTATTTTGAAACTGCTTAATAAATCAAACCCTCAGATAGTTGCACCGGTTTTCCCTCATTGGGTTTTTCCAGGGACATTAGTCCAAAAATAACGGTGTCATTTGTGTGCTTGTTTCTGTTTCCTTCAGTTGATGATCTGTAATGTGTTGAGCATGTACTTGTGTTTATTTTCAGTATTTACATGGTAAATAATTAGTTAATTAATCAGAACAAGTAGGAAGGAATAAATCAGAAAGACATGGAGGGTTTCTAACTGTTAGACTTAGAAACTTCAACATTATTGACTATCATGTTAAAAAGGAAAAGGATAATAAACAAAGCACCTACCCCCGACATTGGAGGCTGATTTCAAGTTGTTGAATGTTACCCATGTATGTACAAGCGTAACCATAGCAAAAAAAATTCTCTCCCATGATGCAGATTTCCAGCGAACAGCCTCACATACACCTCAGACAACAGCCTCTCAAATGCCTCTTACTCGTTATTTGTCAGTTCATTTGCTTGATCAGCATGCTCATCCGATGAAGGAGGGCCAACAACCATGAGGTACATTGGCCATCGTTTCATACAAAGTGCTTACATTTAATGTTTTAAGCATCTAAGAAAGGATCATGGGTTAAAGTCAAATAATGGATCACGATATTTAGAAGTTATACTTGTTGCCTTATTTCAACTCGGTGATCATCTTTTCCTTTAAATCCAGTGTAACCACACTAGGGTTTTCCTTTCAATATCCTGGAGGGGCACAAATAGGAGGCCTGGATAGAGATAGCATATCCATATCCTTCCATACTTAACACATTCCATCTATCCCTTTCTCCATTGTCCTCCATTTTGGGTCGGTTGTTGTCAATCGATTGTACAGATTTCAAGCTCAATGTCCTCTTTAAAAGAATTTGATTTCATTTGAATATTTTGAATGAGTTCACAATGGTTCATGTTTTGCAGCATAACAACTATATAGTGGATCAATTAGAAAACAAGGTGACATCATTAGAAATTGGCACCCTTCTTGTAAATGAGAGGGTGATTCATTACCAATTCCATAATATCATGACATGTGGAGGAGGTGAGTGTTGGAGCAGGCAGGCTGTCGAGGAAGTGACATTTGTGTATATGTGAAAATCTCCAAGCAAAAGAATACCAAAATACTCAAACTTAGCATCATATAGAAGTTAAATTTGTTTGACATAAGGGATGTATCAGAGAATTTACACTAGTGGGAACTGTAGTATGAAAGTCTTGTTAAAAACAATCTATGATGCCAGGCTTTTTGAACAGCTGGAAGTTGATAGTCTGAATTTTTACTCTTTGTATCTTTAATGTAATGTTGCACTCCCAAGTGCAGATTTCTTACTACAATATTTTCAATTACAGTTAAAAAATATATATGGAATCTAAAGGAATTTAATCCTTCTAGTATAGATTTCATTTTGTGTTTATCAAATCTGTTGTGATGAACCATCTAGTTGAGTATCTACGGTAGTTTACAGATAATATCTGTCTCAGATCAAGTTTATTTGGGGAATCTTGGGAGAAGTTGCAGGTATCCTAGAAGCAGTTTAAGAAATAAGTCGTAAACCCCTAATCATAGCCAATGAATTTGTTCAAAATAACCCTAATCTAGCAAAAGAGAGATTCTTAAGCCTAGAAGCACAAGTCGCAGATACTAGCCGCAATATGAACCTCCTTATGGCGGCTCTAGCAAACAAGCTTGGAGTCGGAAAAGATGGAGGTTCTAACTCACAAGAAAATTCAAGGGATCATGAAGACCCAAAAAACGAGTCCAAGAGAGAACTTGAGAAAGAGTAGTCAAGTTTGAGTGTCATTATGCATTCACTATCTCTATTCAAGATGGAAGCGAATGTCGACATAAAGTCGTACCAAGGTTAGAACAATGCCTTAAAATTGAAACACTAGTTGCAACAATTAGAAGTATATTTTCGCCTTCACCACATAGATGAGGAATAAAAAATATCATTTGATAAATTGAAATTAAAGAGCCATGCACTAACTTGGTGGGAAATCCACGTAGAGACACTTAGGATGGAGAGTGATCCCCTGGTAACTAAGTGGGAGGACTTTAAAACCCTCATAAAGTCCAAATTCTACCCTCTCAAGTATGTAGAGGACCAATAGATTCAATACAGAGTTGAAGTTTCTAAGTCTACTTAGTTAGAAACCCTCCATGCACTTTATCTGATTTATTCCTACCTACTTGTTATTTTAATTAACAAGTTATTTACAATGTAAATACTGAAAATAAACACTAGTGCATGCTCAACATATTACAGATCAACAACAAAAGGAAATAGAAACAATCACACCATATGACACCATTATTTTTGGACCAATGTCCACGGAAAAACCCAATGTGGGAAAACCGGTGTAGCTATCTCTGGGTTTTCTTATTAAGCAATATCATAGTACAATCTGGGTGCCGAAACTGGCCTACCCAACAGAGAATTTCCTTGGCATTAATACCTCTCAGTTTGAGACAAATCTCTTGGTGAAACCACGAATAATCCTTACGGCAGCTCCTCCGCACCAATCTGCCCTAGAAACCCCAGCGCCAGCCTTTTCTGGACTGCGTCAGCCCCTCTCGGCCCAGTGCTGGCCCTGTGTCACCCCGGATGGGTTTGCATCAGCCTTAGGAGACCCTGCGTCAGCCCTCTGGCCCTCTGCGTCAGCAACGCTAGCCTATCTGAGGCTTTGCGTAGCTCTCAGCTGCCTCTGCGTGGCCCTGCGTGAGCCCTGGCTGGCTCTGTGTCACACTCCCCGACTACTGCACTGCTCTCCCAGCACTATCTCTGCCTCTCTGTCTCTCTGTACTCAATGCCCCTCAGCTGCAACTCCTGATCACTAATTCTATCTCTCTTAGCAAACCCCGCTCTAGAGAATAGAATGATTGATCACTTTGGTGTATTCTCCAAGTGACCCTCAAGCCTCCTCTTATGCTTTTCCTATTGACATATCAACGACCGAGAATAAGTCCCTAATCAACGGCTAAGATTAGATCTGGCTTGATCCATGTCTTTTGGACCATTCTAACACAGTTTCATACTAATTTCCATTAATATTTTATTTTCCCTAAGTTTAGACTTAGGGACTCCATTAAAAATATTAATTATTTTAATATCTCCTGAACTGTTTAGAATCTGCCCAAACCCTTTCTGGGTATTAGATATCTCCTGTGCCCCAACCTCTCCACCAAATTTCACAGCTAGAGCACATCCGATGCTACCACAAATCAACATGTAGTACTTTAGGTTGTTGGAAAATCAAAGATATTATATTAAGGTTTGATTCTCCGATCTTGATAATTACTTGTGAGTGTGTTGGCTTCTTTTACTTCTTTATTATGTCATCTTTCATCAAGCAATTATACATACATGAAGATCACAAAACAAGAGACAAAAGATATAGGCACATGTCAGTGCAAAACCCCCGTCGAGGGGAAAACCTAGTCAAAGTAATTATTCCTTTCAATAGTATTCTTTGAGACTCTTCACCCTAGACCAAGACCAGACTTTCCCTCCACACCATGTCAGCCTCCAAGATCTTCAACCTCTTTCCAGCAACTTCGACTATGCAACAGATCCCAGCAGCCTGCAGCTTCCGACAATAGCAAAACCTTAGGAGACTTCGATCTCCTAAACCAGACCACGAAACAAAGAGAGAGAGGTAACAAAACTTCGATTTTTCTCTTCTCTATAGACTCCCCCAAACTCGCACTTCTTTCCACCTTCCGGCAGCAGACTTCACATCCCCAGCACTTCCCATAAGATAATGAATTGCTTGTGAGAGTGATGCTTTCAAATGACTTCGACTTCCTTCTTTATACAGCCTTCTTGTGGGTCGAATGAGGATCTCTAGGCCGACTTGATCTTCCTTAGGCCAGCATGATGTGGAGGACACATAATTCATACTTTGCTTGATACAAAACCTTTTTACATGATCCAAAAGCCTAGGAAGGGTCTCTTCGAATGTACAATGACTCTATAAACTCCATATTAATCCTAGGAGTCCAAAATGGGGACTTTGCCTAATATGATGATGACCCAAGCATGAAACCCATGCTTTAATAAGTCATTGTTACAATAATAATAAAATTTAAAAATAAAAATTCAAAATTTTAAAAAAAAATCTTTATTCTTTTGACATGTACATTACATAATGACTCAAGTACATTATTGAAGACCGAACCTAGTTACTTTTTCCAACACTCCCTCTTAACTAGGGAGGTATTCATAATGTACAAATACAATGGAAAATCTCAAACTATATGAAAACATGAAGAACCTTTAGGCACCGCAATGCCATGGACTAGATTCCTAACCAGGGCAATCTATCCAACCAGACACTCAACAATCTAGGCACTGCAATGCCATGGACTAGATTTCAGCCCCTCTAGGTACCATCATGCTTACTTGCTAACCACCAACCCAAACATACAGGTGTGTATCCAAAAACCGAGCTCAATAAAAAACACCACCTTTCCAATTCTGGGATTCCTGACATCAACACATATTGTCGGCCTAATGTCTCCTCAGGCAATGCTTCACTCACAAAGCCTCAACAAATCTCTTCCATTCCTTTATCATCAATACAATCACCAATATCTACCAAACCCAGTAGGTTCCTTAGATATTCAAACTTCTTATTAGGAAGAGCCTTTGTCATAATGGCTGCGAATTGTTCATCTGTTGGAACATATTCTAGCTTCACAGTCCCATCCTGCACCAAGTTCCTAATAAAGTGGAACTTATTATTGATATGTGTTGTCCTCGAATGAAACACAGGATCTCCATACATCTTGATACAACTTTGATTATCACAGTTAATCACAGTAGGACCTAGAGACTTTTTGAACAAGACTGTCCGAAGCTTCCTTAACAAAACAACTTCTTTTCCTACTTCACATGCTACCACATATTCTTTCTCGGCACTACTCAATGCAACGAGATCTTGCTTCCTACTCATCCATGAGATCATAGCAACTCCCAGACTAAAGCATCCTTTGGTACTAATCCTTCCATCGGTCTCACTGCCACCCCAATCAGAATCTGTGAAGCCAATCATCTTGACTTCCTTACTATCATACTTTAGGCAATGATGTATAATGCCACGAAGAGCTATCCAATGATCATGATGACGCTCCAACTGAAACTGACTAAGAATGTTCACTGCATAAAATATAATTGGCCTAGTATTTACCAAATACATCAGGGAACCCACCAATTGTCGATATAAGGTGGGATCCACGAGACTCAAGTCGAAGCTTCCCAACTTCTTGAGATTGGTGACCATAGGAGTAATCATCGGCTTGGATTCCATCAACCCAAAATTTTGCAATAACTTGATGATGTACTTTCCTTGCCCCAAATATATCTCCCCAGGTCTTTTCCATACTTCTAGACCTAGGTAGTAGTGCATCAATGCTATTTCCTTCATCTCAAATTCCGCTGCCACCGTCTTCTTGCATTCTTGAATTCTTCGTTCCACACCGGTGATGAATAGATCATCCACATATAGTAGAATAATGACTCGCTCATTATTCACGACCTTGATATATAGATTCGAATCAACAGTACTCTTCACGAACCCAATCCTGAGAAGATATGCATCCATTCTTGCATAGCATGCCCTTGGTGCTTGCTTCAAGCCATATAGAGCCTTCTTGAGTTTGCGAACATGAGAGTCACTACTATTCACTTCAAATCCTTCAGGTTGTTTGATGTACACTTCCTCATCAATGGTTCTGTTGTCGCACAAAGTGTCCAGGCACCGCAACAACGCTCAGAGTAAGGGTTGTCACTCTAATCCTTAATCACTCTGTTTAGACTCCCTCCTAGACAAGTCAAGGGGGGTAGTCCCTAGGGGTAAATGAATGAAGGAAACCTGTGGTACACAGGCTCTAGGAGACTTAAGGTTGAATAGCTTAATGAAAATGAAACAAGTTTTGATTAACTGAGATGAATAAGACACAACCAAAAGATAGAAATGATTTTTAGACCGGTGCCTTAGATGTTCAATTAACCACAAACCTACTTGAAGAAACACAATCAAGCTATTCAGAAGAAAGATCTTAACATGGAAAATAGTATAGCAATTAAATTCCGAAAGATCTAAATACCATGAAGAACCATGAAATTCAAATGCTAATCAATTCACAATCCTAGAATTTAAATGATTTTTCTTTAATGACCCGGATCTAGAAAAAGTTGTCGTTCTCCTATAATCAATCTTTAGAGATGATTTAAAAAAAATAGTAAGTGTGTTTGACTATAGAGAAATGAAAATATCAATACCAAATAATTTTCCTTTTAAATTTTACCTTTAACACATTAAACTTGCCTAAGGAATAATTAAATTGTTAATCTAAAGTTCCTTTTTTGGCGTTATTGCCGAGGACCAGTTTATTGGACCTTGGCTTTGCAACATTCATCTTAATCATCTTTATCTTCTCAATCTTTCATCATTTCTTATCCCATCAACACCACATTTTCTGGCGCCATTATATTTCTTCATCTTTTCATCGCCTTATCTCTTTCCTCTCACTAATCCTTTCATCTTCTCTATCTGCACCTTTAGCACCTGGAAATTTCAGTTAGTTTCTTGTTTGGGTGGCGACTCCACTTATTCATCCATTATTTCTCAGACAATAAGCCCTCCCTGATATCTAGCTACTTCTCCCCGACTAACCTTTCGAATTTTGCCTTTTGGATCTTGGAGCTAGATTCATGTTCAAGTGGCAACTCCACTTCTTTCATTTTTTTCAATAATTTCTGCTAGAAGCTTGCTTCTTGTGGATCTATTGGTTTTCTCGAGCAAGGATCTCTCTCTCTAGCATCCATTTGGCCCTCCTTTTCCCTTTGAGCAAAACATCATGGACTTGTTCGCCCCTTGTAACTTTGCTAACATTCAAGGTTATCCAAATGACCTTCCTAACAATGGCCTTGACAAGTTGCCTTCCTTCCAAGGAAATAATGCGGTTAGAGTTATGACTCATCTAAAAGCTTTTAGCTCTTGGTTGGGTAAATATGCTAGAGGTGCTGACTATAATCATGAAGATGTGAAAATGAGCCTCTTTGTTCTTTCCTTAGAGAAAGATGCTTTGGATTGATTTACAGAAAAGCCTGATAATTTTTTTAATTCATTGCAATAGATTATTAATACCTTTAAGGACAAGTATGGAGACAAAAGAGAAGAAAAACATTTGGTTAAAGCTATCAGCATCATAGAGAAGAAAGAAAATGAAACCGTAGAAGAATTTAATAAGCGGTTTAATGGTATTATTAAAGAATTACCTCAAGATTATCAACCTCCTGTCAGGTCTCTTTTGGATTTTTATGTTGATGTCTTTGATGTTGATACTTCTTATAAGTTGAGGCAAGCTAAAACTAATGATTATAAGGTTGCCTGGGTTTTAGCTGAGGAAATTAAAAAGGATAAGAAAGCATCTGGGAAGATTGAAATTTCAGGTTTTGATGAGGGTCCAAGTAAATCGAAAGAATCCAATGAATCTGATGATGACCCTATGCAAATACTGATGCAGAAACTTGAAAGCATGGAACTTAATCAAACAAAGTTGATATCTAATCATGCTAAGGAAATGAGTATCATGTAGGCTAGGTTGGTCCAAATGGAAAGATCTTAAGCACAGAGTTTCCAACCTAGAAATAATAATAATCGAAATAATAATGTCTGGTAGAAGAAAGACCCATCTAATGTGCAAAGACCAACAAAACCACTTGAGTTTTCCAATCTTGTGGATGAAGCTCCGCCTTATTGTAGGGCCTGTAATACTCTTCATGAAGAGGCCACTTTCCATGTTGTCAAAAAAATCATAGATAGTAGAATGGCAGGGGCGAGCAATCAAATTAATGTTGTTGGTAAGGAATATCATTTGTCTATAGAAGATCATGAACATCCTCAGACGATTAAGGACATACAACTCAATTATACACAAATGATTCAAAACATGGAAGTTAACCACATCAATCTTCAAAATAGGATAGAGGCCATGGAAGTAGGTCATGACAAAGAAAGGACTTCTATGCAAAACTATTTACTTGTCATGAGAGAAAAACATGCTAAGGAGATGGAAACCATGAAAGTTAATCATGACAGAGAAATGAGCTCTATGCAAAATTGCTTGATGACCATAAAAGCAGATAATGACAAAGTAATAAAAGATATGGAAGCTGGTCAGATATGTCTTCAGAATAAGTTATTGACCATGGAGGAAAACCATGCCAAGGAAGTCAGTGTTATGAATTTTGAACACTCTAACCAAATGGATGCCATAAAATTTAAAAAGATCACTCTTCAGAATAAGTTGCAAGTAATGGAAAAGATACAGGTACAGGAATTTCAACATGGGTCAGAGGATGAAAGAAACAAAGAAACGTCAACAGATAATAAGCCTCCCTATCGGTTGTAGCAAGCTCCACCTTATTATGAGGAGGTCATTTGTTCCATTGAAAAGTGGCTAATTGAAAGTGACCCGGATAAAATGGAAATTGATAAGAATCAGGTTGATGCTTGCATGGTTGATCCACCAATCATAACAAATCAGGTTCATGAAAATAAAGAATCGCAGGTCACAGAAGTCTTGAACATTCCAAATTTTCCATATGAGAGTTTTTCGGATCAAGAAGGAAGTTGTGTGCCGACCACATCATCATCAACATCAAATCCTAACGAAAGCAAACGTACAAAGCGAAAGAGAAGAAGGAACAAGTCTGATACATCTGATAGCCAAGAACAAATCAATTTTCAGATAAGACATAGTCCTACGATATGCAGGATTGGGCATCGCACATCCGAAAAACAACCCACAGATTTGCCAGAAAGCAGGGAAATGCTCAGCATGCACTACATTGAAAGCATTTGATGCCATGGGGCATCCTTTGTATTGTATTCCTAACCCTACACCCTTCTATTTCAGTATTTTATTTTATAGGTAGATTTATGTTTTTCATGTTATTAGGATAGTTAACAAATGAGGAGCTTATATCTTTCATGTGCTTAATGTTATACGATGATTTTTGGATGGACGCTACTTATGTTATCTTGTGTGTTGCGTGGATGCAGATTCTAGATTCTCACATTCCTCCGGTGCAGCAATGTGTCCCCAAGTAGAGCCAGATGTTGACTACTCCATGTCAACGACCCCATAGCAGTACACCCCCTCTTTTGCAAAAGGGATAGTGCATGATCGATGTGTCTATGTCGTCCAGCGATCATCATCAGCCTGACTTCCAATATATTATATAAACCCATCCTACATGTATATGATGTAAATAATCTCAACGAAATTGTGGCATGTATGTAACAACCTAGGTAAAACTACCTTTCTAGTGACAATCTCCATTCTGGGAGGTTTTTTGCCTCAGTGATCTATTCTCGGATGGTCAACAAAGTTTTCCCCTCCAATCTTACCCCAAAGCTGGAATAGATTCTGTCGCTAGGATTTTAAGTGAGTCCTAGTGTTCTAGATCAAGTCTGTATAAAAGTAATCTGGGAATAATCCTAACTATTTGGTTAGATTATTTTATTATGGATTACTTGGTCTAGTGGATTATATTTGTGTGGTAGAAGTGGGTAATTTGTGAGGGACTTTTACAAATGGGTTTTCCCCCTTATGATGTAAAAATATGAAAATCATGATGTGAAGTGTCTTGAGGGTTGGAAAAATAATTTATCCCCTCATAGGTTAATTAATTAAATTTTCTGGCCAAAAATTAATTAAAATCCTAAGCTAGAAATTTAATTAATTCTAGGCCCTAGGTAAATTTAAATTCTCCAAAGGCAAAATTCGTCGGTCTTAAAAAAATAAATTTTAAAAGGTCCCGAGACTAAGGTAAATTAATTATTTTGATAAATTTTAAACCTTTGATCCCTCAGGGTTAAGTCAAAGTCAAAATTTTGGAGAAAATAACTCAATTTTAATTTTTGAGTTAAATTAAAATGCATTTAAATGAAAATTTCGAATTTCCTCAAAAGTTAAATATTTCGACAAATGAGATTAAAAGAAATTTTGATCTTCATCAATGGTTGAGATTACTTTGACGAGGATCATTTGAACTAGCCGTTGGAGGATTTATCTTTAAATAAGAGGTCATTTGTCAGTCGATCTATCCGATTTCTAAAACCTGTGCTTAGCAAGAAAACTCTTGTGTAATCTTTTTCTAGATAATAAAGAAAGACTTTGGAGTTAAATTCTGTTGGTGTTACTCTTCATGGAAATACTGTAAGATGTGTTGTTTTCATGCATATTTTTTTCTAAAGCCATTGATGATAGCTTCTAAAGAGTGATTTGAGTACAAGTATCTTGCTCAGTCGCTGGGGTTTGAATAATAATTTAAAGTTTGAACATAATAGCAGGTATCTCTATTTGTCTGAATTTTATTATTATTTTCTCGTTCTACTTTTGTGGCTGGATTGAGTTTTGCAGGAAAATCTTGATTTTAAATCCTCAAGCGTTGAGGAAGTTTTCAATTGGATCAGCCAACTCCCAATCCATATTTTCTGAAAGCTGAGCTAAATTAGCTCCGGGCTTATCATAAAAATTTTGTTTTGTGATACATGAGGGTTTCAAGTTAGTACCTCCATTCGAAATTTAAAATTTTTTAATTTTTGTGCAGCATAATGATAGATTCGGCTACTTAGAGCCTTCAATTTGTAAATATTGTATTTTTCTAACGTGGGTTTTTTTCTGGGTTTTTAATTTCATCATTGTATATATCGTTTGGGTGTTTTCTTGTTGTCGTGCAACTGCAAATCTAAAAGAGAATTTTTATAAGCCAGATCTAGGTCCTCGAGGGTAAGATATGGCCTTAAAATCATTTTGCAGGGGCATTATTCAATTTTTTTACAGTTCGAGGGTTTTAAAATTTTAAATCTACAGATTTTTTGAGAACAAATCTGAAACATAAGAATATATCATTTTAATCAAAGTTTTTGGAAATTTAAGGTTTTATGGCTACCATTTTTTGCTACGATTTGTCACCTCTCTACAAATTTTTTGACTTATTTTCCTCTATGTTTTCCTTTGTTGCCTATGTTTTTCTTTTTCTTTCTTCCTTCTACAAACTTCTTTTCTCTTGCTGCGTTTTTCTTCCTTCATTTCCCTCTCTTCATCGACTTGCATTTTTTCTTTCCCTTTCTGCTCGCTGCTCCCTAACCCATGTCCTCCAGTTGAGTTTAATCCTCATCCGCCACCCATTCCACCTTCTCGAGTTCAACCTCACTCCCGTCCTGCAAACCTACATCCATCGCAGCTCCCTCGACCAGCATTTCTTCCCGCCGTCGCTCGAACTCATCTCCATCCTTTGTCGTTGTCGACCTACATACAAGTAAACAATTCGACTTTCCTTCTTCATTTTATTTTTATGTTTTAACTTGTGGTTAGGGTTTAAGTTTCATGACATAACATTAATTCGATTTTTTTTGTTAGGTTTGCTTCTTCTTTTTTTTACTTTTGTTCAAATTTAATAAAAACTCAAAAATCAATAATTTTTTATTTTAATTTTCACTTTGATTTTATTTTTATTTTGAATTTCATTTTATTTTACTTTTCATTTCTTATGACACTTTGATTTTGTTTAAAATAAAAACTAAAAAATTGAAAAAAAATTCATTTTATGTGACTTTGATATTCCTAGAGATTTAAATCAAAAGAGGACTTTGTGCTTTCACATTAAAAAATTTAAATTTTTATGTGGCCTTTGGCCCATTAAAAATTTAATTCATTAAATCTTTTTGATTTTTTACATTTGTCACATTAAAAAAACATTGATCATTTACAACATTAAATTTGCTTCATAAGCTTAACACATTAAATTTGCCTAAGGAATAATTAAATTGTTAATCTAAAGTTCCTTCTTGGTGCCTTTTTGTGTTATCGTAAAATTTAAAAGGAAAATTGTGTGGTATTGATATTTTCATTTCTCTATAGTCAAGCATGCTTAATAATCTTTTAAATGGCCTCTAAAGATTGACTATAGGAGAGAGATAAATTTTTCTAGATCTGGGTCATTAAAGAAAAATCATTTACATTCTAAGATTGTGAATTGCTTAACATTTGAATTTCATGGTTATTCTTGGTATTTAAATCTTTTGGAATTTAATTGCTATACTATTTTGCATGTTAAGATCGGTGTTTCTTCTGAATAGCTTGATTGTGTTTCTTCAAGTAGGTTCGTGGTTAATTGAAAATCTAAGGCACTAGTCTAAAAATCATTTCTATCTTGTGGTTGTCTTATTCATCTCAGTTAATCATAACTTGTCTCATTTTCATTAAGCTATTCAGCCTTAAGTCTCCTAGAGCCTATATTCCACAAGTTTCCTTCATTCATTTACCCTTAGGTACTACACCCCTTGACTTGTTTAGGAGAGAGTCTAAACGAAGTGAGTAAGGATTAAAGTGACAACCCTTACTCTTAGCGTTGTCGCAGTGCCTGGACACTTTGTGCGACAACAGGTCCCATTCAAAAATGTGGTCTTAACATCTATTTGATGTATATTCCACCCCATTGTAGCAGCTAGTGAAACCAATGATCTAATGGTAGTGTATCTAGGAGTAGGTGCAAATGTTTCTTCATAGTCAATGCCTTCTTTTTGAGAGAAACCCCTTGCAACGAACCTTGCCTTGTACTTGTCTATACTTCCATCAACAACATATTTGATCTTGTAAATCCACTTCGATGTGACAACCAATTTGTCACTAGGTCTAGGAACGATTTCCCAAACCCCATTCTTCATGATGGATTGATATTCTTCCTGCATAGCTTTCTTCCAAACCTCTTCATGCTCAGCTTCCTGAAATGTAGATGGCTCGGCTTCAATCAACTTTGTCATATATGCAACATAAACAGAATACCTTTTCGGTTTCTTACTTTCCCTGGAGGACCCTTTTGCAGCTTCATGTCCTTCGGCATCTTCTAATGTAACTCTCAACCAATATGGCATTTTCCTTGTAGTTGGGATAACCACCGATTAAATAGGCTCACTTGGTCCTTCTTCTTCATCATTTGGAGTAGAGTTCTCATGAACTTCATCTTCTTCAAATACGGGAACTTTTTCGTCATCAGAATCAATAGGAATATCCTTTGATTTCTTGTAAGCTTGATTCTCATCAAATATGACATCCCTGCTTACTTCAATGTATCTTCCCTCCTTTATGTAGATTCTATAAGTTTTTTAGAAAAGACTATAACCAACGAATATTCCCTTGATGCTTGTCGAGTCCAACTTCTTTCGCTTGTCTTTCGGAACATGGACATATGTTGGACTTCCAAATATGTGGAAATGATCCACACTCGGCTTCTTTCTTGTGAATACTTCTTCGGGTGTAGTATTATCAAGACTCTTATGAGGGCTCCTATTTTGAACATACCCGACAATCATCACTGCTTCACCCCATAAGAACTTCGGTAGATCTTGATTAAGAAGTATAGTTCTAATACCTTCTTTAATTGACCTATTCTTTCTTTCGGCCAATCCATTTTGTTCGGGATAGTAGGGAACAGTGAGCTCCCTCTTAATACCTACATCCTCACAATATGCAATTAACTCTTTAGAGGGGTATTCCCCACCATTTTCAGACCTTAGAATCTTTATCTTCTTTTCGGTTAGGGTTTCCACCTCAACCCTAAACTCCTTGAACTTATCAAATACTTCATCTTTAGTTTTGAGTAGATAGAGCCATGTCTTCCTTGAATGGTCATCAATGAATGTTACATAGTAGAGATGACCTCCAAGTGTCTTGTCAGACATGGGCCTGCACACATCGGAATGGATGAAATCTAATATTTCTTTAGATCTAGATTCACTACGATGAAATGGCTTTCTAGTATGCTTCCCCAAAGAGCATCCCTTGCATACACCTTCATGGTCCAACTTCATATCAGGAATGCCATTGACCAATTGACTAAGAGTAGGGATGACCTTATAATGAAGATGGTCATACTTTCGATGCCATAGTTCAATGGGACTTATTTCCATATGAACAAGAGCTTGAGGAGATGGAGTGATAACCCAGTAAAGACTTCCTTCTCAAAATCCAATAATCCTAGATTTGTCAATACTAGAGTTCTTTCCCCAAACCAATACTTTTCCATCAACAAAAGCAATTATTTCCCCTTTATCTTCTAAACAATAAATAGAAAGTAAATTCTTTTTCAAACCTAGAACATAGAGAATGGTGTTAAGATGCAGCTTCGATCCATTGTCCAGCTTTAATGATGTAGATCCCAGGCCTCTAACAGCATAGCTTTTGTTGTCACCCAATTCCACCGCATGGGAGGATGATTCCTTTGATAGTGTGTGTAGTTTCCTACTTCACCTGTCATATGTCTTGATGCTCCACTATCAATGATCCATGCATTATCATTAGTGAGAGATCCTGTAAGGGCAGCAAAGAATCCATGACTCTTGATTTTGTTAAATATGTAGTAGATGATCTTCTTGATCCATCTTCTAGCAGAGTTGAAACCCAATCTTATTTAGTTCACCATAGAGGGAGAATCCATGCCAACAAAGTGATATTCGCCTTCTCTTGACCTTAGCTTTGATACCATGTTGGAAAATCAAAGATATTATATTAGGGTTTGATTCTCTGATCTTGATAATTACTTGTGAGTGTGTTGGCTTCTTTTACTTCTTTATTATCTTATCTTTCATCAAGCAATTATACATACATGAATATCACAAAACAAGAGACACAAGATATAGGCACATGTTAGCGCAAAACCCCCCTCGAGGGGAAAACCCAATCAAAGTAATTCTTCCTTTCAATAGTATTCTTTGAGACTCTTCACCCTAGACCAAGACCAGACTTTTCCTCCACACCATGTCAGCGTCCAAGATCTTCGACCTCTTTCCAGCAACTTCGACTATGCAGCAGATCCCAGCAGCATGCAGCTTCCGACAGCAACAAAACCTTAGGATATTTCGATCTCCTAAACCCTATGTTGCTAGGAAACGTGGGTTCGGGGACGGGTACGGGGACGAGGACGGGGACGGGGACGTCATTTTCTGAAACAGGGTGCGTGGGTTCATCGGGGGTATATTATAATTTATATATATAAATATTATATTTTATAAATTATAATATAAGTGAATTTGTATATTTTTCAACTTTAAACAAGAAAACTAAAATACTTATGATTTAAACTTAAATATTTAAACATGCACATCATTGAACATTCAACATTCACAATGAAATTTCAAAATTTCTAGTGTTATATCAAATGCAAATTGGAGTTTACATATTAGTAAGAATCATGATATATGTTCATTGTCATTCTACATTCAAAATTTGCCTTGAGGCATCTCCAAACAAAACTAGGAAATTTTAAAATACTAAAATAAAAATAGCTAATGATGAACAATGGCTTCCTCAAGTCATGTCATCAACATCACTTAGATCTTCAATTAGCATGCTCTCCAAGTAGGAATCACTCTCATCTTGAGGCTCTTTCTCACCCATAGCAACTGGAGGTAGCTCAATAAGGCCATCTGGTTGTATCTCCTTGCCCACACACATAGCATCATTTGTGTATTGGCCCCATCTCTTGAAAGGACCCTCCTTGTAACCAAGATCTTTTTGAGATATGAGACAAAGTGTGCTATGAATGTACACTAAGTTCTCTGCCTTCTTTGAGCCCAACCTATTTCTCTTTACTGATGGATAAAGGCATAAGTACTCAAATTCCTCTCGAAAGATGCAGAACTAGCTACTTGGAATATTAGGGGAAGCCCATTAAATTAATTAAAAATTTAAAAATAAAAACTAAAATGAACTCCAAAGAACCCGATTATGGGGTTCCAAGTACCCATCATCAGGGTTCTTCGTACCTGCCAAGACAAAAGAACCCAAATTTTTTTAATGGAGAACCCGGTTCTTCATAGAAGAACCCGGTTCTTATGGGTTCTTCTCAGAAGCACCCATACAAGAATCCGGTACTTGGGTTCGAGAACCCGGGACAGGTTCGAGAACCCAGGACGGGTTCGAGAACCCCACCCCCGGGTTCGGGAACCCATGCAACATAGCCTAAACCAGACCACAAAACAGAGAGAGAGAGGTACCAAAACTTCAATCTTCCTCTTCTCTAGAGACTCTCCCAAACTCGCACTTCTTTTCTCCTTCCAGCAGCAGACTTTGCATCCCCAGCACTTCCCAGAAGATATTGAATTGCTTGTGAGAGTGATGCTTCCAAATGACTTCGAATTCCTTCTTTATATAGCCTTCTTGTGGGTCGAATGAGGGTCTCTAGGCCGACATGATGTGGAGGACACATAATTCATATTTTGCTTGATACAAAACCTTTTTACATGATCTGAAAGCGCAAGAAGGGTCTCTTCGAATGTACAATGACTCTATAAACTCAATATTAATCCTAGGAGTCCACAATGGGGACTTTGACTAATATAATGATGACCCAAGCCTGAAACCCATGCTTTAATAAGTCATTGTTACAATAATATTCTTTTTCTTTATTCTTTTGACATGTACATTACATAATGACTCAAGTACATTATTGAAGACTGAACATAGTTACTTTTTCCAACATAGGCAAAGGCAGGGAAATAGTGTACAGGAGTACACTAAATTCAAGAAGATGGCCATCATGTTGGCTCTCTCTCCTAAGAGCACAAATGTACTCCTCAATTATTTGGGGGGCCTACACAACCATCTACAAAAGCAGGTGATATTGTTCAAGCCAAGAACAATACCTTAAAAACATAGGCCAAATAAAGGAAGTCAAGTGGTTCAAAACAGAAAGAGCATCAAGAAGCTTCCAAGGAAAGGAAGAACAAGTGGAAAGGGGTAAAGGACCAAAGACTATGAAATTTCCTTAAATTGCAGCAGTTGGAAGTTTATTCTTCTAATTGATTATTTACGTAATTTATTTGTTCCAACTTCCAACAAATAACAAATAAATCACACTACAATTCTTCACAATAAAATTACGCTGCGAAAATAAACTGGAAGCTGAGAAAATAGATGCACACACACAATAAAAATGACACCAATATTTTTTGACAAAATTCCCTGGAAAAACCCCGGAGGGAATATCGATGCAGCAGATGAGGGTTTATTTTATTATTATGCAACAGTAAAATATGAGTACAATAATCTGGATTATGGATGTCAAACTGGCAATCCTTAGCAAAATAATCTGGACAAAATATTAGTGAGACAATTTGTCTCACTCGACAATTGATGCTACTCCAAATATGGCTCTGTTTGGGCCACTTGAAGACCCCTGCGTTAGCCTCTGTGCAGGCTCTACTCACACTGCCTATGGAGCTGCTCTGATCTTGTCGTTTTGCTTGACTCGGACTTTGGAGATGACTCACTTGGCCTCTTGGAACCTCTTCTGGCCACTAGCACTTGAATCAACCTCCTCTCCAGCTAAATCAAACTGCTCTCTAAATCCTTCTACACAGGCCCTGCACAGCCTCACTGAGAAATAATGTGGCCCTCTTGTTGTTGACTCTCCGTGACTGGAACTCCACCAAAAATCACTATTGTTGCTCCCTCAATCACTATTGCTCTAGCTCAAGCACTTCTTCCTATTGAATCATTGCACTGGATAGCTCAATATTCCCAAGGAACTCGCTCTCCCTCTCACTCGATGTGTCTTCTCCTCTACCCATCGACCTGCTCTTATAATCTCTCATTGGATCATCAACAACCATGATTAAATAGTTATCAACGACTAAGATCATCTCATACTCGATCCATGTGAGTCTCTAGAGGTTTCTCGATATTCTCAATTAATTACTATTAATTAATCACTTTTCCTAAGTTAGAATATTGATCAATTAACTTAATTGAGTTGTCTCTAGGTGTTTTTTCCTGAAACATTTTCTGGGCTTTGGATATCTTGTGTTCCTTAGCCTCTCAGACACAAGTCAAGAACTAGAATACATGTCCGATGCTACAAAAACTAACACTCCCTCTTAGCAAGGAAGGTGTTTTATCATCTCTACACAACACTTGATGAATATCTTGTAGCCTAGACTATTCAACATTGTTGATGTCTGACAACTGTGATACAACTAGCTCTCACTGTTCATAAACTACTATACATACTCTGATTCATCTCCCAACCTTGTAGTTGAACCACCTTGCATCTGTGCTACTGTTGACACTGCATTGTGCCACCCTAAATTGTCGCCAGCTCTGCTCTACATTGCATCTAGTCTCATGTTGTTGTTGTTGTTGCAACTACTACAACTAAGAATTGATCTATTGATCCATTGTGTCCCTACACTAGCTCTGAAATTGTCTCCTGAGTCTCTGATGTGAAAATTCGCTTGAAATGAAACAACTACAAATTATTCCTCTAACTGATAAAATTATTATTCAATTTATTTTTTTATTGGCAAAATAACGAATAATCGACACTGCAATTTCTTCACAAATAAAACACTGCGGAAAATAAAAATGTTGGAAACTGAGAAAATGCTAACACACACAAAAATATCACATCATTATTTTTGGACAATTGTCCCTGGAAAAACCCAATGCGGGAAAACTATTGCAGTAGATGATGATTTTATTATTATGCAGCAGTGAAATTTTGAGTACACTAGATGCCAAAACTTGGCGGTCCATAGCAAGAAAATATGGCAAAATTATTTGAGGGAATTTCTCCCTCCTCCACGGGCAATCCCAGTACAACACCTCTCAAAAAACAGGTCATCCAAAACTCCCGCGCAAGCCTCTCCTCAGATGTTGCGTAGCCTGTAATTTGCACTCTTGGAATCTGCCTCTAAGTCTGACATCCTACTTGTTGTTGTTGCTGGAAGTGATCCTCTGAGCCTCTAGAAAACTTTCTCGGCCTCTGGAAGCTGAATCGACCCCCTACTCAACTAAATCGAACTACCGCTTTGAGGTTGCCTACGCAGTCCCTGCATAGCCTCTAGTGGAATAACTCTGCCTCTCGTTGTTGCCTCTCTGAAACTGGAAATATTCCTCTGGACTCACTATCTATTCCCCTCTCTGGCTCGAACTCTCTCTGTTGAATCACTGCAATTGGAAAGCTCAATCTCTGCCAAGGAACTCGACCTCAAGTGTGTTTTTCTCCAACCCCGTCAACCTCCTCTTATAATCTTGCGTTGCCTCACCAACAACCATGATTAAATCCTCATCAATGGCTAAGATCATCTTTCAATCAATCCATGTGAATTTCTAGAGAATTCTCACTTTTCTCAATTAATTCTCATTAATTAATGTTGATTTGTGGTAGCATCGGATGTGCTCTAACCATGAAAATTGGTGGAGATGCTAAAGCACATGAGATCTCCAAGACCCAAAAATGGTTTGGGGAAATTCCCCCCGGTTGAAGAGATATTAAAATAATTAATTCCTAAGTATAAACTTAGGAAAATTAAAATATTAATGGGTATTAATATAAAACTAGGTGAGAATGTTCTAAATGACATGGATCAAGCCAAATCTAATCTTAGCCGTTGATTAGAGACTTAATCTCGGTTGTTGAAGACTCAACAGGAAAAGTATAAGATGAGGCTTGAGGGTCAGCTGGAGATACACCAAGATTGATCAGTCAGTTTGATTTTCTATAGCAAGGCTTGCTGAGAAAATTCGAACAAGTGATCTATTGTAGCGAGGGGCAGTGAGTGCATAGCAGAGAGGCAAAGATAGTGCCAGAGGGGCAGTGAGTACATAGTAGAGAGGCAGAGATAGTGCCTGAGGGTCAGCACAGTGACTGAAGAGGTTGACGCAGAGGCAACAAGAGCTATGCAGAGGCAGCAGGAGCCACGTAGAGGCAGCTAGAGACTGCGTCGAGGCTGAGGGGCATGCATGGGTGACGCAGAAGGCCAGAGAGCTGACGCAGAGAGGCAAAACGATGACGCAGAGGGTTCCAGAGCTACATTAAGGCTAGCAAAGTTGATGCAGTGCCTAGGAGAAGCGCCGAAAGGATTTTCGTGGTGCAGACTAGCCAAAAATCTGTGTCCGAGAAGAGGTATTACTGTCGTGTAACAATCTTTGTTGGGTGAGCCAGTTCAGCACCCTGGTTGTACATAAGGAATCTGCATAACAATAAAACCCTCAAAATTGTGGCACCGGTTTTCCTGCATTGGGTTTTTCTGGGGACGATTGTCCAAAAATAACAGTGTCCCTTGTGTGTTTGTCTAGTATTTCATTTGATTATTTGTATATGAGTTAAGGCTTCATTTGTGTTTCTTTTCATTATTTATATGTATAAAATAAATCATTAAGGAATAAACAAGTAGGTGAAATAAACCAGATAACGCTGTGGAGATTTCTAACGTGTCAGACTTAGAAATTTCAAAATGGTATTAGAGCATTGCAGATCACAAGAGGACTGAAGGCATCAGCAATATCGGAAATATGCAACAGTAGCAGTTGTCCCGAGAGACAAAGTTGCTCCTAAGCAGAAGGCAGCAAAGAAGGAGCGACGCAGAGAGCCTGCGTCATCATTTCGAGCCAGACAGAGGGCCAGCGCAGAGGCAGAGAGAGGCTCATGAAGAGCCACGTCATCCTACTCGGCCGGTAGGCTTGACGCAGTTAGCCAGAGGAGGGATTCAGCCTTTGCCGGGATTGCACAGAACTAGAAGGCTCGGTTTCTTCAGTTGTCGGGACCTAGGGAACTATGGGCAAATTGTGGATTGAGAAGCTGGTGGGGTGTTGTTTTTGTCAAAGCAGAACAGTGCCTAACGGGACAGAACCAAGGTAGAGGGAGTCACTACCTTGACAGATTTCTAGCCAAGAAATCTAGATTCGAGTTGCACTTGCAAAGAGGATTAGAGAGGAGTGGTTCGACATTTGGCGGGAAGATTTCCAGGAGGGAAGTCGAATCTCAGAGGGAGTCTGGAAGAGGAGCGGATATGGCAGTGAATGGATTGAGGGATCAGGACAGGTTGGACTGGGCTTCCAACTTTATCATCTGGAAGGCTAGGATCCTATCAGTCCTGGATAGACATCACATCAAGGGCTTCACCTTGAGAACAGTGGTTATCCCAGTAGACCTAGTTGATAATGAGAAGTATGAGTATGCAATGGCGAGATCAAAGTGCATGATGAGTTCAAGGATCATGTTGTACCACATATTGCCGAAAAGAACGTGACAAAGGAGATGTGGGATACTTTGACGACATTGTATCAAGGCACTTCCATGCAACTGAAGATGTTATTGGAGAATCAGCTACGGTCGTAGCAGATGTAGAAGAGGTAGCAGATAGATCTATACCTCCTCAGATTGCAGGAGATTCGGGACCAACTTACTTCCATAGGGGCCACGCTGGATCAGGAGTTCATGGTGAGTACCGCCCTAAATACAGTCTTCGAGGAGTGGGAGACATTTGTCCAAAGCATTTTGGGCAGAGCTAATCTTCAAAGATGGGAAGAGATGTGGGTAGCTCTTCGCCAAGAAGAGATCAGACAGATGACCAAGGCGGGAGTAGTGGCAAAGGATGTCAAATCAAGAAATAGGAGGAGGATGCAGCTCTGGCATCTGCGGGACATTAAGGAAAGAGGAAGAAGAAGGATATCTCCAAGGTGAAGTGCTTCCATTATGGGGAGTTGGGTCATTATGCAACCCAGTGTCCCAGGAAGAAGAACAAGGGAGAGGCTTCTAAATCCAAGGCAGCTCCGACTAAGGTGGAGAAAGAAGTCGAGACTAATGACGACTATGCCATGAGTGCTCATGTACCTCTGGAGAAGAGGTGGGGAGACATCGATCTGTAGTCAGGAGGACTACAGAGAATGTAGGGGCAGGATCCTTGAGGTACCCAAACTCTTGGATCATATCCGGCTACAAGAGCCCTTAACGACAGTAGCCGAATGACGGATGTCGGGTAGAAGCAAGATGCGATGGAGCGACAAGGCAGTGCTAGAGTGCAGAGGTTTGTAGCAGCGCAATGGACGTTGCAGCAATGCGAGAGGAACATAGGTGTTTGCAGCAACACAGAGGCAGCAGATGGAGCACAAGATAGCAGTAGAGTTAGCTTCAACATCAGGAGGCTTCTAGACTGACAAGGATGTCAAGGTTTGGGTAGATCAGTTACTTACTTCTAGGTAACTGAGTTGCAATGCAGGAGTTAGCAGTGACAGTGCTATGAGCAACATGATGCAGCATGTTGAGAGGGAGCTACAGTACAGATGTAGCAATGGCAGTGGCAGGGTCATGGGCAGCAGTACAAGAAACAGCAGTGCATTGGATGCAAGGCAGCAGGCCCAGTATCAGCACAGGTAACAGTGCGAAAGGATCAGTGTGATGTTCAGTGGTGGAGCATTACTAGAGCACATTCCTCGCTAAGACGGACAGTTGATTTGTGGTAGCATCGGATGTGCTCTAGCCATGAAAATTGGTGGAGAGGCTAAACCACATGAGATCTCCAAGACCCATAAATGGTTTGGGGAAATTCCACCCGGTTGGAGAGATATTAAAATAATTAATATTTTTAATGGGGTACCTAAGTCTAAACTTAGGAAAATTAATATGGGTATTAATATAAAACTAGGTGAAAATGTTCTAAATGACATGGATCAAGCCAAATCTAATCTTAGTCGTTGATTAGAGACTTAATCTCAGTCGTTGAAGACTCAACAGGAAAAGTATAAGAGGAGGCTTGAGGGTTAGTTGGAGATACACCAAGATTGATCAGTCAGTTCGATTTTCTGGAGCGAGGCTTGCTGAGAAAATTCGAACAAGTGATGTATTGCAGTGAGGGGCAGTGAATACATAGCAGAGAGGCAGAGATAGTGCCTGAGGGTCAGCGCAGTGACTGAAGAGGCTGACGCAAAGGCAGCCGGAACTACGCATAGGCAACACGAGCCACGCAGAGGCTAAGGGGCCTGCATGGGTAACGCAGAAGGCCAAAGAGCTGATGCAGAGAGGCTAAAGGCTGACACAGAGGGTTCCAGAGCTACGCTGAAACTACCAAAGCTGAGACAGTGCATAGGAGAAGTGTCGGAAGGATTTTCGTAGGGCAGACTAGCTGAATATCTGTCTCCGAGAAGAGGTATTACTGTCGTGTAACAATCTTTGTTGGGTGAGCTAGTTTGGCACCCTAGTTGTACTCAAGAAATTTGCATAATAATAAAACCCTTAGAACTGTTGCACCGGTTTTCCTGCATTGGGTTTTTCCGGGGACGACTGTCCAAAAATAACGGTGTCCCTTGTGTCTTTGTCTAAGTATTTCAGTTGTTGATCTATATATGAGTTAATGCTACATTTGTGTTTATTTTCAGTATTTATATGTATAAATAACTTGTTAAGGAATAAACAAGTAGGTGAAACAAACCAAATAATGCAGTAGGGATTTCTAACATGTCAGACTTAGAAATTTCAACAATTAATCGATTTCCCTAAGTTAGACCTAGGCACTTTTTAATTCTTGATCAATTAATTTAATTGAGTTGTCTCTAGGTGGAATTTCCATAAACGAATTATGGGTTCTGGAAATCTCATGTGTTTTAGCCTCTCCACAAAGTTCGAGACTAGGACACCATCCGATGCTACAAAAATTAACACTCCCTCTTAGCGAGGAAGGTGTTCTCTCCCATAACATCCTCCATACACGTTATTGATGACTGACATCTATGATTATTGCCACCGCCCAACAACTACTACGCAACTCTGATTCATCTCCCACTCTGTAGTTGAATCACCCTGCATCTGCATTGTTGCTAACACTGCAATGTACAACCTATACTACTACCAACTCTGCACTACGCTGCAACTGATCTCATGTTGTTGCTACTTCTCCAACTACTACAACTAAAATCCTGAATACTGAGTCCTAAATCAATTGTGTCCATATGCTGCAACTATCTCCTGAGGCTCTGTCTACAACTAGTCTTTGCGCTGCCCAATGAGTTTGTTTGCACTGCAACTGCATTGCACTCCTCGGCATCTAGCTACGACTAGCACTGCAATTGTCCCTCAAGAACTGTGGGCCCCACTGATCCATCTCCTACTGAATACTGTGGGCCCCTGTAGCAAGGGTAATGATCTAGGAAGAAACACTTGCCTGATGCAGTCTTCATTGGACCCTGCCCAAATCGCTGCAACTCTAGAGGTCAATGTCTTCCCACCTCTCTCTTGGAGGTATAGCTGCATACAAAGCGAAATCTTCCTCCAACCAGGAGGAAAACTGATCAATCTCTACCGAAGTTGTTGCCTTCTGCTCCTCCTTCTTGTCATTCTTCCTCTGAGGACACTAGGTGCAGTAGTGAGCGAACTCACAACACCTAAATCACTTAACCTTCAACAAGTCCTTCTTTTCTCCTCCCTACGAGTCTTATCCCTGACTGGGACCCTTCTTTTCCTTTCCCTTTGATGCAAGGGCTACATTCTCCTCCTCCTCCACAATCTTCGATCCTCTACTATTGCCACTGAGACTACTCTTGACTAGAGCAAGTCACATCTCTTCCTACGTGAAATTTGCCCACAAACGATCCCATCCAAGTAGTGTATCTCGTCCAGTGATACCTTGGACGAAAGTAGCCCACTCGGTGAAATAATTGATGGTTGCACGCACAAGTTGAGCTTTTTGTGGCATATCTCCTACGGCAGCAAACTCATTCCAAATATCTTGAATTTTGGTGAGGTGGGGGGTAACTGCTTCTCCCTTCTACATCTTAGTGGTCATTAGCTTCTCCTTCAGGAACATCTTCCGATTCTCGAAAGAATTCTGGTATAGTGTTTCAAGAGCATCCCACATTTCTTTGGTTGTATACTTGGTCGCTAAGTGTGAAACTATATGATCTCGAACTCCATCAAGGATCAACTGCTTCGGCTTGGCTATTTCTTTTTTGTAATTGTCTAATTGTTGTGGGTCTATAGGTATGGCTATGGCTCGTTCTGCGTACGCCTTCAAACCAAACTCATCCAGCAGAACGGACATCCTGGCCTTCCAAATAATGTAGTTGGATGCACCATCCAATATGTCTTGATCTCTAAACCCTACTAAGGCCATCTTCTGCAAAACTCACAATTGGGATATAAACAAGAATCTCCTCCTCTCCTACTCAGCTACCTACTCTGTAAATTTGCACTTCCCACTGGAAATGCGCAGTCCTACTAGCTGGATTTGCCTCTGCGATTGGAAATCACAAGTTTCCTCCAAAAACTAAATCTAGAAACCCTCTGAGAGAAATCCCTAAGTGTGTGCTTTTCTCTTCCACCTGGCGCTGATTCTACTACTGCAAAAACAATTGTGCCCAGATCAAGAATCTGCTCTGCAAAAACACTGATCTTCTCACCTCTGCTTATTGGAATCACTTCCCCGACAAATCATCCCTTCCTGCACTCTGCGACTAGAAATTCGACCCCTATCCAGCAATTCGCACTACCTAGCTAGGCCTTGTGCAAACCTAGAAATCAAGCTGCCAGACTCCCACTGAATCTTAACGATTTCCTTCTTATGCCTCTAAGCTTCCTGTCTTATCAAACTTGCTCTGATACCATGTGAAAATTCGCTTGAAACGTAGCAACTAGAAATTATTCATCTAACTGATAGAATTATTATTCAATTTATTTTGTTACTAGCAAAATAATGAATACTTCACACTACAATTTCTTCATAAATAAAATGTTGCGGAAGAAGAAGGTTTGATTTTCTCTCTCCTTTGTCTCTCTAGCAACTCGCACGTGTGAAGGAATCTCTCTCTCTGTGATTGGTAGTTTCTAGGGCAACTATTATAGGGGGGGCGAAATTTCCTGGGTTACTGGGGCAACTGCAGCAGGGCCGAAATTCTAGAAGTGCAAGATCAGATTTGGGTGACTTGACTTGGAGGAGAAGATCAGGTTTGACCATAGATCTAGGTGTGTCTCTCATTGAACAAGAAGAATTTCTCTATTGAAAAGGATGTTGGGTTTTGCCCCATAGTGGGTTTTCACAATGTAAATCTTGTCTCTTTTGTGCACTGTGATCTCTATTGTTTTACTATTCTTTATTATTGAATTTCTGAAGTATAGTTGTTGAATGATATTTCGGAACAAGGTAAAAAGAAGATCCACATCAAAAGTAAGTATCAGAATTTTAGAAATATTGTGCTCGCCCTGATTGTTCTAGAAAATCAACATAGGATAGAAAATTAACACCCCATTTAAGGTCAGGGAACAAGACTACGGCCAAGATCCTTCTTTCTTCCAAGTCACCCATAATCCATGTTAAAATGCCTAAATTCAAACAAGCACAAGCACCTGGTTGCATAATGAATACAGTGTCTTTTGATCAGAATCCCACCTTCCAACATGTGCTCTTGACAAATAGGCAAGGAAACATATGACTAATGCAAATGGCGGAGATATGAATGGCATGTCACATCGGCTACAAGGTGGCTCTCGGGGGTTGCTGGCTGCCAGCTGGAAGAGATGAAGAGGAGAAACATTTCTCCTAGGGATCACCCACTTTTGTTGGCTAACAGAGTTGACATTGAGGGTAATGGGTGCATAATGTTTGTAGAAGCCCTCTAGAATCAACCTCTTGGGGTTTTCCCCTAGATATTTAACATAATCAATCTGTGGACCCCAATTTTGGCTTTGGGGCACAAAAGTGGTCTCATGGGTCTCCAAGTGGCCAAAATGCATGTCTTTGCTCCAACATTGAGGGCTCTCAACATGCTTCTAGCCCTTCCATGTCTCAATGTGTGAGACCATCCTCATCTGGTCCCTGGATTGGCTGCCATTCATCTTATCAGTGTTGATCCGGCTAGGGGCATGTTGGTCTAGGTGTATCACCCATAAAAGTCAACAATGTGGGGCAAAGTGCTTGCTTGAGGGTGTCAGTCATGCTCTACAACTGTCTGGAGTCCCATGGCTCTCAACGCTTCACCTGTGGGTGTCATTATGTCCTTCTAGAGGACCTGGACCCCAGCGAAGTTGCCCAAACCTATAGATGGAACCACCTCTCAATTACAAACAATATCTAGTGTTGCAATTTTCACCATTAAGTACCACCTATCAAGTCAAAGAAGAAAATCTTCCTATTAGGCATAGAGAAAATTCCACCAAAGTTTGGAGAAGAAAACAAGAAGAGCCCAAGATAGAAGAACATGACTTGGTCTTGCATGCTCAATGCACAAATTGTTAAAACATCTTCAAGGTTGAGTGCTCCAAGGCAAAGATGACTGGGCTACACCATTTCTAGGATGAATTATCTTCCTATGGATAGAAGGTTTTGATGAAGGAAGTTGGTAAAGTATATGCAAAACATAAAACAACAGAATGCAATGTGTTTGGAAGCCTATTAGGCTGCACTGCCAATGTTCTCCAAAATGCAAGTGGCATGAAACCTGTTGTTTCCACCCTTGTTGATATTTTGAGTGCATCTGCCAATCTAGAAGCTTTGGACTAGAGCAAACAGGTAGATTAGAACATCATCAATTCAAGGTTGATGCCAAATTCCTCATCAAAGAATACCATTGTTACAATATATGCCAAAATGGAAGCATAGAAGATGCACAAAAATATTTTTAACCAAATAGAGGAATGGGATTTGGCATCATGGAATGCAATGCTTTCAGGTTATGTCCAACATGACCTAAGCAACAAGGCATTTGAAGTATTTGAACAAATACAACAAGCAGGCACAAAACCCGATTACATCACCTTTGTTGGGGCTCTCTCTAGGTGTAGCCATGCAGATGTAATTGACATAGGATTCTATTATTTTGAATTAACGATTGACAACTAGGGCAGTTAACCAACAGTAGAGCATAGTTGACCTTCTTGGTCACTTCAGGCACCTGATGAGGCAGAGGACATGATTAATAAAATGCATGTTAAACCTAGCGCAGTCTTATGAGGGACTCTGCTTCGTTCATGATGAATTCATGGAAATACTGGACTAACTAAACAGGCTGTGGAGCACCCTTTTGAGCTGCCAGCACAAGATACCACGCCATCTGTTCTCTTTTCAAACATTGACACTGTAGCCTACAGGTGGTATATGTGGCAAAGGTGAGAAAGATGATGAAAGATGGGAGTGGAAATAGAGCATGGATGTAGTTGGATAGAGACCAAAAACAAAGTTCATACTTTGGTAGGACATAGATTTATTCAACACTGGAGATTGGTTAGGTTGATGGAAATTGCAGGTTATGGACCAGACACAACAAAGAGGAAAACAAGGAATACATTCTTCTCTACCATACTGAGAAGTCGACTATTGCTTTAGGCCTTATCACCACTTACCATGGATCATATATCCAAATAGTTAGAAAAATTGTCTGCGGTGACACACTACGATAAAAGTCAATTTTAAGATTATTGGGCAAGAGATAATTGTGAATGATACCAATTATTTCCATTATTACAAGGGATTTTGTTCTTGTAGAGGTTATTGGTGATGCAGTGAAGCACGGGGTTTCTTAGAGTTGCCTTTTGATCGATACTTTTGATAATGAGGTCCTTAACAATTCTCATAGTCTATGCTAGTCCTTTTTTTTGACAAAATAGAAGTTATAGTAGAGATTTGAGCAGTTACGGAAAGAAAGGATTGAAAACCTTCAAGGAGTTAATCTTTATGTAAAAAAACGAGGCCTTGGATAAAGAATTGATGTTACATATATATATAGGAGTAAGGCACTTGAAGAACAATTATGGTTGACAAGGTCTTCTTTCAGTGAAAGGAAGGAATCTGCTTCTAGAAAATTTACAGAACCAGAATTAGCAAGAAAAGTCAAGTCTCTGATATACAGAGTCGGCATGTGAAGATCTGCAAGGAAAAGGAGGAGGCTTATAAAATGGAAAGGCACAAGAACTACATGGAGAACTTGAAGAAAACTCACATTTGTGATAAGGCACTACTGCAGAGCTACAAACTAACCCTGACTTGATGGCTGGAGAAAAGAAGTTACTGAGCAATGTAAATGAAGATCTAATCACTGAAGTGTCATCCTTGAAGGACCAGTTAAAGGGACAATATACTAAATTGGTTGAAGGTGCTAGTAGTTTGCCTGAAACAGATAACATCAGAGAGAAGAATTGATTGTTGAATACGATAGACTTCAGAAGCAGGATGAAGAGCCAACTGAATGAATTAGAGAGTTATGGGAGACAAATGTGCAGGACAATGTGCATAAAGTAGGGTGTTGGCAAAGGTAAAAAAAATTATGTCCAAACATAATCAAAAGTTGATAATGAAATTGCAACATTCCTGGCTGGCCTGCAACCCCCGGATGTTCTCTTTGAAATGATTAAAATATCCCAAGGAAGCTCAAAGTCAGGGGGACCAGTCCTCAGCGACAAAAAGGGGAACACCAGTCAGGAAGTTTTGAAAAGATACTGATAGGGGGAGCACCCTTTGCATGTCAAAAGGGGAGAAAACACAGACAAGGGAAGTAGCTGACAAGAAGTATGGAGAGAATGCAGACAGGGGGGAGAAACCATCAGAAGAATCTGATATCAAAATATTACCATCAATAACAAAGGGGGAGATTGTTGAAAGTTGTTGCTATTGATGTCAAATGCCGGAAAATACTATGTTGACAAACACATGGAAAACATTGGGGTGTTTGTAACTGATAGCAATTCATTGGTTCTGTCCTCCTTTCATACAGTCCCTTCCCATCAATCTAATACTCAGGGAAAGGAGAATTTTAAGCCAGGAAAGGAGACCTTTATGCCAAGAATGAAAACTCGCATCCATGTTGAGTAATGAGCAAGAAAAAGAGATCAACAGGTGGTCTCGACTCTCGTTAACCAAGTGAAAAATTGATCCCCACAGCAAGCAGGACTAGTTCCAGTACTTGATCAAGAACCATAGCCTATAGCAATTGTTGATCCAGATCCATATACAAAGTCATAAGCAGAAGAGGCAAGAGTGAGAGCAATGCAAACAACTGAGCAGGAATTGGGCAAACATGAGGTCGACTCGAATGAGTTGAAGAGGTGCATGACCAAACAAAGGGTCGATTTGAGGGACATGAAGGGTAAGGATAGCTTAAGCAACACAATGGAAATATACAAGTATATTGGGTGAGGAAGCAATAAATAAGGGCACAAAACGAACAACGAACATGCCAAGTGAATTGGAAGAAAGAACTGGCTAAGGTTGAACTGCAATTATCTGAAGAAAAGACCGAGTCTTTTGTGAGTTGAATAGAGCAAGATTTGTAAGTCTATGTAAGCCCATGTATCAAGTTGTGTGACTGAACCTGCATCAAGCTGTGAAGGAGTGAAATGTGAAGCCGAAGCTGTGTTTGGATGCGTGCAAGCCAAGTCAAGCCATATGTGGAGAAGCATAATAGTGTGAAGCCCATGTGGAGTCGAGTTCATGTAAAACCGAATTGAAGTAAAAACTGTGTATTAAATAGTGAATGAGAACATTTTGTGATTGATCATTGAACAACACAAAGAAGTAACCAGTTGAAACATCATAGGGCTGTGAGCAAAAAAAATATTTTATGTTTATTTCTCTTGTTTTGGGAATTTGTTTGGAGGTCCAAATCTGTGCAGGCTGAGCTCATAGTATTCAAGACAGTTTTTTCTTGTTTGGTAGCTCGAATTTCTGTGTCTGGCACAGGGCAGAATTTATTAGGGACAAGTTACAGGACTGATTTTGCTGGCCAAATTTGTCTATGATTGAAGAGCCGAATTCTTTGATTATGGCACAGGGCTGAGGCTGTCTCAAAAACCGAATTCATTATTGTGTCTAACATAGGGGCCAATATTATTGTTTTGAGAGCCAAGATTTAGGTTATCTGTTGAGCATGAACACACAGCAACTGTACAATAAAAAGGGCAGCAAAACAATTTAACGGGATGAGCTGGAAATATATGAAGAAGAAGAAAAGTCAAGTGCAGGCCAAGTGGCTATAGTTATAGTTGAGAGTGCAAATCTGAAGATCACGTAGTGAAGTGACTAACAATTGAGATAGAAGGAATTGTTGAAGACCAGAAGATTAAGGACAGATCCAAAGTACAACTTGGAGCTGAGTTGGTGATCAGTTAGGGGATTGGTGTCTCTTGTGCGTTGGTGCCCACGAATTCACTAAGTTGGTGCTCAATTGGGGGATTGGTGGCTCATGTAGGTTGGTGCCTATGAAAGTTTCAGTTAGACCTGATAAACTTGATTGCCCTTTATATAACAAGAGAAGTTGAAAATGATTTTCTTCCAGTTATAAATCTTCTATGTTCATGTGTTCAATCTCGAATGACTAATTTTGTGATTTGTTGATGATTAAAAAATGGTTAATTAACTAAGTATTGATTCAACCCGCCTCTCAATATTACCAACAATGGGTCACCCATCATAATTATGTCAAAGAAGGATGGGACTTGGCAAATGTGCATTGATTGGAGAGCATTAAACAAGATTACACTCAACAACAGGTAACCCCTCTCCAGGATTGATGATCCATTAAATTAATTGCAACGAGTGAAATACTTCACCAAGCCAAATTTAAAATCAAGGTATCACCAGGTTTGAGTCAAGGAAGAAGACACTTGGAAGATCACCTTCAAAACCAGGCAAGGTTCATATGAGTGGTTAGTCATACCATTTGGTCTATGAAATGCATCAACTACATTCATGAGAGTAATGAACGATATGTTGCACCCTTATCTAGATTCATTTGTAATTTTTTATTTGAATGATATATTGGTTTACAGTGCTACCTAGGAGGAGCACATCTCACACTTGATGCAATTGCTAGAGACTTCGACGAAGCACCAGCTTTTGGAAAATCTCAAGAAATGTGAGTTTGCACAATAGTATTTGGTGTATTTAGGCTTTGTGATTGGTGGAGAGGAGCTCAAGATAGACCCTGCAAAGATGGAGGCCTTTGTGGAGTGGTCGGTGTGTAAAAATGTCTCTAAAATCGGATTTTCATTGGGGAAACACAGTACTTAGGAAATTCATAACTTCATTTTCAGCAGTAGCTACACTGCTCCATGTCATAATAGGAAGTGGCAAGATTTTCTAGTGAGGGAAGGGTCAGTAGAAGGCCTTTGAAGGGTTGAAAAAGAAAGTCAGACAAGCACCAATTCTCATTTTACCAAACTTGCAATAGCGCTTCGAAGTGGAGACAAATGCGAGTAGGTATGACATGGTAGCAATCTTGATGCAAGGAGGAAGGCATGTATGCTACCATTCTAAAGAATTTCATGAGGCAGTCCTCAACTACCCCACCCACGACAAGGAGCTTTATGCTCTAGTACAGGGTGCCAAAAGGTGGAAACGCTATTTGATGGGAAAGGAGACCATCATCCACATAAAACACCAACCACTACAATACCTGTAGGCCCAAAGTAAGCCACAACAAACCAAACACTACAAGTGGGTGGAGTTCTTAAAGCAATTTCATTTAGTCATCAAGTATAAAAGGGTGGCACAAACAAGTTGGCCGACATGCTTTCAAGGACACCCACATCAAAAATTACAACTTGGGAAACTTTGATGCACACAGAGCCTTTCATTCATGTTGCATACAAAGAGGCATATACAAAGAGTGAGGACTTCAAGGAGGCATTCCAACAATCACAAAGTTAGAGTCATGCAAATGATGGTGACAACACAGTTGACTATCATCTCCAGAATGGGTTACTGTTATGAAACCAGCTCAAAAAAGATAGAAAAGATAGATCAACGCCTTAGAATTCAGCCTCTTCGAGGGGGCAACCTCCTTTACAATACAAAAATGAACAATTCTTGGATGATTCAAATGACAAAACCTCCTTTCTATATATAGGAGTCTAAGGAGTCACAATATAACCCAGCCGACCTAACAATAATAATAT